>PVKS010023442.1:0-32374 GCA_004027875.1 Aplodontia rufa
GTGTTGCTACACCAAGCCCTGAATGCGCTCATAGGCGCCCTGTACCCAGGGGGCGTGTCTAATGGGACCTCCTAGCATTGCTTTGCTCCTCTCTCCCTGGTGGCGCCGCCCGGCGGGGGGTGGTGTGGGGGGTAAGTTCGGTCCCTGGCGGGTCTTCCTGGACTTCCCATCACGGGGGCAGGAGGGTGCTGGTTCCTGTTACGAAGCTGGGGGTCGCCATGGTGGTTGAACCTGCCCTCCTCGGCTTGGAGGGGCGGGGAGAAGCCGGCACCCTGTGGTCAGTGACGACCCTTTCCCACATTTCTTCATCCTGTTTTCCACTCCATCCGTGGGCACAGCAATCAGGGCTGGGAGGTGTCAGGAAGGGGAGAGAGTGAGGAAAGTTCGGTGGGGAAGTGTTGCTCTGCCAAGCCCAGGGTGCCGTTCCCTGGCACCCTGTTCCCAGTGGGCGTTTCCAACGTGACCTCTGAGAGTCACTTGGCCCCTCTCTTCCTGCTGGGCACCGCTGACGAGGGGCCGGATAGGGGGGAAGTTCGGTCCGTAACGGGTCTCGCACGCCTTTCATTCCAGCCCGGGTCCAGGAGGGTGCTCGTTCCCGTTAAGAAGAGGGTTCACCGTGGTGATTGAACCTGCCCTCTTTCATTTGGAGGGGAGTGAAGAAGCCGGCAGCTGATTGGGGGTGACGAACCTTTCCCGCACTTCTACTCCATCCTCTTTTCACTCAGCCCGGTTGGACAACCTCCGAGGCTCTGAAGGGTCGGGAAGGGAAGAGAGAGAGGAAAGGTCGGTGGGGAAGGGTTGCTCCTCCAAACCCGTGGGGCCGCTCCACAGCGCCTTTTTCCCAGGGGGCGTGTCCACCGGGACCTCTTAGAGTCACTTGACCCCTCTCTTCCTGCTGTACGCCACCTGGCATGGGGCGGGGTAGGGGAGAGGTCGGTCTCTGGCCGGACTCGTACTGCTCTCCTTCCCATTGCGGGGGCAGGTGGGTGCTCGTTTCCGTTACAAATGGGGGTTCGCTGTGGTGATTGATCCTGCCCTCGTTGGCTTTGAGTCGCGGGGAGACTCCGGCACCTAGTTGGGGATGACGACACTTTCCCTGCACTTCTACTCCATCCTCTATTCACTCAGCACTGGGGCACAGCCTCCGGGGCTGGGACGTTTTCAGGAAGGGGAGAGAAAGAGGAAAGTTCGGTGGGGAAGTGTTGCTCCGCCAAGCCCGGGGTGCTGCTCCATGGCGCCCTGTTCCTAGGGGGCGTGTCTAACGTGACCTCCGAGAGACACTTGACCCCTCTCTTCCTGCTGTCCGCCGCCCGGAGTGGGGCGGTTTGGGCTGGGAGGTCTGTTCCTGGCGAGTCTCCCACGCCTTTCCTTTCTGCCGCGGTGAGAGGAGGCTGCTCGATCCTGTTACGAAGTGGGGGATCACAGTAGTGGTTGATCCTGCACTCCTCGGCTTGGAGGGGTGGGGAGAAGTCTGCACCCGGTGGGCGGTGATGACCCTTTCCCGCACTTCTTCTCCATCCTGTATTCCATTCCACCCGGGGTACGGTCTCCAGGGCTGGGACGGGGTCGGGGAGGTGAGAGAGTGAGTAAAGGTCTGTGGGGAAGGGTTGCTCCGCAAAGCCCGGGATGCGCTCAGAGGGGCCCTGTTCCCAGGGATCGTGTCCAACGTGACCTCTGAGAGACACTTGGCCCCTTTCTTTCTGCTGGGTGCTGCCCAGCGGGGGGCCGGCTGGGGGTTGAGGTCGGTCCCTGGCCGGTCTCCCGCGCCTTCCCGTCGCGGGGGCAGAAAGGTGCTGATTCCTGTTACGAAGCGGGGGTTGCCATGGTGTTTGATCCTCCCTTCCTCGGCTAGGAGTGGCATGGAGAAGCCGGTAACCTGTGGGCAGTGGCGACCCTTTCCCTCACTTCTTCTCCATCCTCTTTAACATTCCGCCCTGGTGCACAGCCTCCGGGCCCCGGGCATTGGTGTGAATGGGAGAGAGAGTAGAAAGGTCGGTGGGGAAGGGTAGCTCCGCCAAAACCGTGGGGGCCGCTCCACAGCGCCTTTTTTCCAGGGGGCTTGTACACCCAGACATCGGAGAGTCACTTGGCCTCTCTCTTCCTGCTGGCCGCTACCCGGCGGGGGGCAGTGTTGTTGGGGAGGTTGGTCTGTGGCTGGTCTCGCGTGCTTTTCCTTCCCATCGAGGGGGGGAGGAGGATGCTCATCCCGATAAAAAGTGAGGTGTCATCGTGGTGGTTGATCCTGCCCTCGTTGGCTTGGAGGGACGGGGAGAAGCCGGTACTCTGGGCAGTGACGACCCTTTCCTGCACTTCTTCTCCATCCTCTGTTCCAATCCACACTGGGGCACAGCCTCCGGGGCTGGGACGGGGTTGGGACGGGTAGAGAGAGGAAAGGTCAGATTGGAAATTTTGATCCACCAAAGCCGGGGTGCTGCTTACTGGCACCCAGTTCCCAAGGGGTGTGTCCAGCTTGACCTCTGAGAGTTACTTGGCCCCACTATTCCTGTTGGGTGACGCCACCTGGGGGCCAGATGGGGGGGAGGTCAGTCCCTAGCGGGTCTCGCACACCTTTCCTTCCAGTCCCAGGTCCAGGAGGGTGCTCGTTCCCGTTATGAATGGGGTTCACCGTGGTGATTGATCCTGCCCTCTTTTGGTTGGAGGGGTGTGAAGAAGCTGGCACCTGGTTCGGGTTGACGACCCTTTCCCGCACTTCTACTCCATCCACATTTCACTCCCCCCAGGGCACAGCGTCCGGGGCTGGGAAGGTTCGGAAACAGGAGAGAGAGAAGTAAGGTTGGTGGGGAAGGGGGGCCACTCCTCAACGCCTTTTTCCCAGGGGGTGTGTCTACCGGGAACTCCGAGATTCACTTGGCCCCTCTATTCCTGCTGACCTCCATCCGGAGGGGGCAGTGTGCTGGGGTGGTTGGTCCGTGGCATGTCTCGCGTGCTTTTCCTTCCCATCGCGGGAAGAGGAGGGTGCTCAAACCGTTACAAAGTGGAGTGTCACCGTGGTGGTTGATCCTGCCCTCGTTGGCTTCGAGGGTCAGGGAGAAGCCGCACCCTGTGGGCATTGATTACCCTTTCCTGCACTTCTTCTCCATCCTCTTTTCCACTTGGCCTGGGGGCACAGCCTCCGGGGCTCCAAGGAGTTGGGAGAGGGAGAGAGAGAGGAAAGGTCGGTGGGGAGTGTTGTTCCACCAGCCCGGGGTTCCGTACCCTGGCACCCTGTTCCAAGGGGCCTGTCCAACTTGACCTCGGAGATTCACTTGGCCCCTCTCTTCCTGCTGGGGGCCACCTGGCGGGGGGCCGGGTGAGGATGGAGTTCAGTCTCTGGCGGGTCTCGCACGCCTTTTCTTCCCGTCACGGTGGCAGAAGCGTGCTCGTTCCAGTTACGAAGGGTGGTCACCATGGTGATTGATTCTGCCCTCCTTGGTTTGGAGGGGTGTAAAGAAACCGGCACCCGGTGGGTGGTGGCGACTTATTTCCTCACTTCTACTCCATCGTCTTTTCACTCAGTCCTGGGGCACAGCCTCCAGGGCTGGGAAGGGGAGAGACAGAGGAAAGGTCGGTTGAGAAGTGTGGCTCCACCAAGCCCTGGATGCGCTCAGCGGTGCCCTGTTCCCAGTGGGCATTTTAACCAGGACCTCCGAGCCTCGCTTTGAACCTCTTTTACTGCCCGCCGCCGACCGGCAGGGGATTGGGTGGGGATGGAAGTCAGGCCCTGGCGGGTCTAACGTGACTTTCCTTCCCAACGCGGGGGGAGGAAACAGGGGGCTCATTCCCGTTACAAAGTGGGGCGTCGCCGAATTGGTTGCTCCTGCCCTCTTCGGCTTCGAGGGGCGGGGTGAAGCCGGCACCCAGTGGGTAGTGACGACCCTTTCTCGCACTTCTTCTCCATCCTCTTTTCCACTCCGCCCGGGGGCACAGTCTCAGAGGCTGGGATGGGTTCGAGAATGGTAGAGAAAGAGGAAAGGTCGGTGGGGATGGTTTGCTTCACCAAGCTCGGGGGGCCGCTCTGCCGTGCCTTGTTCCCAGGGGGCTTGTGCACCTGGACATGCGAACGTCGCTTGACCCCTTTCTTCATGCTGGACGGCCCCCCGGCTGGGGACGGGTTAATAGGGGAGGTCGGTACTTAGCGGTTCTCTCATGCCTTTTTTTCCCTTCAGGGGGCAGGAGGGTGTTTGTTCCCCTTAGGGAGAGGGGTATCACCATGGTTGTTGATCCTGACCTTCTGGTCTTGGAGGGGTGGGTTGAAGCCGGCAGCCGGTGAGAGGTGACGACCCTTTCCTGCACTTATACTCCATCCTCTTTTCACTCCGCCCGGGGGCATGGCTTCCATGGCTGAGACGGTGTCGGGAAGGAGAGAGAGAGAGAAAAGGTCTGTGGGGAAGCGTTGCTCCGCCAAGCCCGAAGTGCCGCTTGAAGGGGCCCTGTTCCCAGGGGACGTGTCCACCGGGACCTCCCAGCATCGCTTTACCCATCTTTTCCTTTTGGCGCCGTCCGACAGGGGGCGTTTTGTGGGGGGGATCGGTCCCTGGCGGGTCTCACGTGCCTTTCTTGCCCATCGCGGGGGCAGGAGTGCGCAATTTCCCGTTACAAAGTGGGGGTTCTCCGTGGTGGTTCATCCTGCCATCTTTGGCTTGGAGGGGCGAGGAGAATCCGACAGACGGTGGGCGGTGACAACCCTTTTCCCCACTTGTTCTCCATCCTCTTTTCGAGTCCACCCTGGGGCACAGCCTCCGGGGCTGGGACGAGGTCGGGAAGGTGAGAGAGAAAGTAAAGGTCTGTGGGGAAGGGTTGCTCCGCCAAGCCCGGGATGTGCTCAAAGGCACCCTGTTCCCAAGGTTCGTGTCCAACGTGACCTCTGAGAGTCCCTTGGACCCTCTCTTCCTGCTGGGCGCCGCACAGCGGGGGGCCGGTAGGTCTGCCCCGAGATTCACTTGGCCCCTCTCTGCAGGGCGCCTCCCGGTGGGTTGCCGAATTTGGGGGTGTGGTCTGTCCCTGGCGGGTCTTGCAAGCCTTTCTTTCCCATCGTGGTGGCAGGATGGTGCTCGTTCCAGTTATGAAGGGGGTGTCACCATGGTGATTGATCCTGCCCTCGTTGGTTTGGAGGTGTGTGAAGAAACCGGCACCCAGTGGGGGGTGACGACTTATTCCTGCACTTCTACTCCATCCTCTTTTCACTCAGCCTTGGGGCACAGCCTCCGGGGCTGGGAAGGGTAGAGAAAGAGGAAAGGTCGGAGGGGAAGGGTTGCTCCGCCAAGCCCTGGATGCGCTCAGCAGTGCCCTGTTCCCAGGGGGCTTTTCCACTAGGACCTCCAAGCCTCGCTTTGCCCCTCCCTTGGTGCCGCCGCGGACCGGCAGGGGATTGGCTGGGGATGGAAGTCCGGCCCTGGCGGGTCTCGAGTGATTTTCCTTCCCAACGCGGGGGGAGGAGGGTGCTCATTCCCCTTACAAAGTGGGGCGTCGCCGTGTTGGTTGCTCCGGCCCTCTTCGGCATCAATTGGCGGGGTGAAGCCGGCATTCTGTGGGTGGTGACGACCCTTTCTCGCACTTCTTCTCCATCCTTTTTTCACTCCACCAGGGGGCACGGCTTCCAGGGCTGTGACATAGTCTGGAAGGGGAGAGAGAGAGAAAAGGTCTGTGGGGAAGCATTACTCCACCAAGCCCAGGGTGCCGCTTGAAGTGGCCCTGTTCCCAGGGGACTTGACCACCGGGAACTCCCAGCATCGTTTTGCCCGTCTCTTCCTGTTGGCGCCTCCCGACAGGGGGCGGTTTGGTGGGGGAGATCGGTCCCTGGCGGGTCTCGCGTGCCTTTCTTTCCCGTCTCGGAGGCAGCAGTGTGCTCTTTCCCGTTACGAAGTGGGGGTCGCCATGGTGGTTGATCCTGCCCTCTTTGGCTTGGAGGGGCAAGGAGAATCTGGCAGCCAGTGGGAGGTGATGACCCTTTCCCGCACTTGTTCTCCATCCTCTTTTCCAATCCACCCTGGGGCACAGCCTCCGGGGCTGGGACGGGGTGGGGAAGGGGAGAGAGAGAGAGGAAAGTTTGGTGTGGAAGTGCTGTTCCGCAAAGCCCGGGGTGCCGCGCCGTGGCACCCGGTTTCCAGGGGGTGTCCATCAGGACCTCCGAGAGTCACTTGACCCCTCTCTTTCTGCTATCTGCCACCCGGCAGGTTCGGGGTGGGTGGGAGTTCAGTCTCTGGCGGTCTCGCATCCTATCAATCCCATCACGGAGGCAGGAGGGTGCTCTTTCCCTGTATGAAGGGGGGTCGCCGTGGTGGTTGATCCTGCCATTGTTGGCTTGGACGCATGGGGAGATGCCGGCAACTGGTGGGGGGTGACGACACTTTCCCTGCACTTCTACTCCATCCTTTTTTCACTCAGCCATGGGGCACAGCCTCCTCACCTGGGACGGGGTCCGGAAGGGGAGAGAAAAAGGAAAGTTCAGTGGGGAAGTTTTGTTCCGCCAAGTCTTGGGTGCCGCTCCGTGGCGCCCTGTTCCTAGGGGGCGTGTCTAACGTGACCTCCGAGAGTCATTTGGCCCCTCCCTTCCTGCTGTCCGCCGCCCAGCGTGGGGCGGGTTGGGCTGGGAGGTCGGTCCCTGATGAGTCTCCCACGCCTTTCCTTTCCGTTGCGGTGAGAGGAGGCTGCTCGTTCCTGTTACGACGTGGGGGTTCGCCAATGTGGTTGATCCTCCCATCCTCGGCTTGGAGGGGCATGGAGAAGCCGGCAACCTGTGGGCGGTGACGACCCTTTCCCGCACTTCTTCTCCATCCTCTTTAACATTCCGCCCGGGTGCACAGCCTCTGGGGCTGGGACGGGGTCGGGAATGAGAGAGAGAGAGGAAAGGTCGGTGGGGAAGGGTTGCTCCGCCAAACCCGGGAGGCCGCTTCACAGCGCCTTTTTCCCAGGGGACGTGTCCCCCGGGACCTCCGAGAGTCACTAGGCCCCTCACTTCCTGACGTCTGCCACACCGCGGGGGGCTGTGTGGGTGGGGAGGTCGGTCCCTGGCGGGTCTCACATGCATTTTCTTCCAGTCACTGGGGGAGGAGGGTGCTGATTCCGTTAAAAAGTGGGGGGTCGAAGTGGTGGTTGATCCTGCCCTCTTTGGCTTGGAGAGGCGGGTAAAATCCGCCACCCTGTGGGCGGTTTTGACCCTTTCCTGCACTTCTTCTCCATCCTCTTTTCCACTCCGCTCGGGGGCACCCCGGCAGGGCTCGGAGGAGTTGGAAAGGGGAGAGAGAGAGGAAAGGTCGGTGGAGAATTGTTGCTCCACCAAGCCCGGGGTGCTGTTCCCTGGCACCCTGTTCACAGGGGGCTCGTCCAACTTGACCTCTGAAAGTCATTTGGTCCATCTCTTCCTGCTGTGCACCACCCAGCGGGGCGCCGGATGAGATGGGAGGTTGGTCCCTGGCGGGTCTCGCACACCTTTCCTTCCCATCGCGGTGGCAGGAGGGTGCTTGTTCCACTTATGAAGGGGGCTCATCAAGGTGATTGATCCTATCCTTGTTGGTTTGGAGGGCTTTGAAAAACTGGCACCTGGTGGGCTGTGATGTCCCTTTCCCGCTCTTCAGGCGCCCTGTCCCCAGTGTGCGTGTCCACCTGGACCTCCCAGGATCAGTTTGTCCCTCTCTTCCTGTTGGAGCCGCCCGACAGGGGGCGGTTTGGGGGGGGAGATCCTCCCTGGCGGGTCTCGCGTGCCTTTCCTTCCCGTTGCAGGGGCAGGAGGGTGCTCATTGCCATTACAAAGTGGAGTGTTGCAGTTGTAGTTGATCCTGCCCTCCTTGGATTGGAGGGGCTTGGAGAAGCCGGCAGCCGGTGGGTGGTGACGACCTTTTCTCGCACTTATTCTCCATCTTTTTTAACATTCTGCCTGGGTACACAACCTGCGGGGCTGGGACGGGGTCAGGAATGGGAGAAAGAGAAGAAAGATTGGTGGGGAAGGGTTGCTACGCGAAGATCGGGGGGCTGCTGCACAGCGCCTTTTCCCCAGGGGGCATGTCCACCGGGACCTCCTAGAGTCACTTGGCCACTCTCTTCCTGGTGGCCGCCACACGGCGGGGGTGGTGTGGGTGGGGAGGTCGGGAATGGGAGAGAGAGGGGAAAGGTCGGTGGGGAAAGGGATGCGTCGCTAAATCCGGTGGGCCGCTCCAAAGCGCCTTTTTCCTAGGGGGCATGTCCACTGGGACCTCAAATAATCACTTGGCCCCTCTTTTCCTGCTGTCCGCCACCCGGCGGGGGGCTGAGTGTGTGGGGAGTTCGGTCCTTGGTGGGTCTCGCGTGCTTTTTCTTCTCGTCGATGGTGGAGGAGGGTGCTGATTCCATTAAAAAGTGGGGGGTAGCCATGGTGGTTGATCTTGCCCTTTTTGGCTTGGAGAGGCGGGGAGAAGCCGGCACCCTGTGGGCAAGGATGACCCTTTCCTACACTTCTTCTCCATCCTCTTTTCCACTTCAGTCGGGGGCACAGCCGGCAGGGCTCGGAGGAGTCCGGAAGGGGAGAGAGGAAAGGTCGGTGGAGAAGTGTTTCTCCTCCAAGACCGGGGTGCCGTTCCCTGGCACCCTGTTCCCAGGGGGCTTGTCCAACTTAACCTCCGAAAGTCATTTGGTCCATCTGTTCCTGCTGGGCGCCGCCCAGAAGGGTGCCGGATGAGGGGGGAGTTTGGTCCCTGGCGAGTCTCGCACGCCTTTCCTTCCTATCGTGGTGGCAGGAGGGTGCTTGTTCCAGGTATGAAGGGGGCTCACCATGGTGATTGGTCCTGCCCTCGTTGGTTTGGAGGGCTTTGAAGAAACCGGCACCTGGTGGGCGGTGATGACCCATTCCCGCTCTTCTACTCCATCCTCTTTTCACTCCGCCTGGGGGCAAAGCCACCAGGGCTGGGAAGAGTCGGGAAGGAGAGAGAGAGGAAAGGTCGGTGGGGAAGGGTTGCTCCGCCAAGCCCTGGATGCGCTCACAGGCGCGCTGTCCACTGTGGGCGTGTCCACCGGGACCTCCCACCATCGCTTTGCCCCTATCTTCCTGGTGGCGCCGCCCGACAGGGGGCGGTTTTGGGGGGAGATCGGTCCCTGGCGGAGCTCGTGTGCATTATCTTCCTGTCGCAGGGGCAGGAGGGTGCTGGTTTCCGTTACGAATGGGGGGTCGCCGTGGTGGTTGATCCTGCACTCGTTGGCTTGGAGGCGCGTTGAGACTCCGGCACCTGGTCGGGAATGACGACACTTTCCCTGCACTTCTACTCTATCCTCTTTTCATTCAGCCCTGGGGCACAGCCTCCGGGGCTGGGACGGGGTCCGGAAGGGGAGAGAAAGAGGAAAGTTTGGTGGGGAAGTGTTGCTCCGCCAAGCCCAGGGTGCCGCTCCGTGGCGCCCTGTTCCTAGGGGGGTGTTTAACGTGACGTCTGAGAGTCACTTGGCCTCTCTTTTCCTGCTGTCCAACGCCCGGCGTGGGGTGGGTTGGGTTGGGAGTTCGTTCCCTGGGGAGTCTCCCACGCTTTTCCTTTCCGGCCCGCTGAGAGGAGGCTGCTGGTTCCTGTTACGAAGTGGGGGGTCGCAGTGTTGGTTGATCCTGCACACCTCGATTGAGGGGTGGAGAGAAACCGGCACCCGGTGGGCGGTGATGACCCTTTCCCGCATTTCTTCTCCATCTTCTTTTCCACTCCACCCGGGGTACAGCCTCCAGGGCTGGGACGGGGTCGGGAAGGTGAGAGAGAGTGTAAAAGTATGTGGGGAAGGATTGCTCCGCCAAGCCCGAGATGCGCTCAGAAGCGCCCTTTTCCCAGGTTTCGTGTCCATGGTGACCTAAGAGAGTCACTTAGCCCCCTGCTTCCTGCTGGGCGCTGCCCAGCGGGGGGCTGGCTGGGGGATGAGGTCAGTCCCTGGCCTGTCTCCCGGGCCTTTCCATCGCGGGGGCAGAAGGGTGCTGGTTCCTGTTACGAAGCTGAGGGTGGCCTTGGTGTTTGATCCTCCCCTCCTCGGCTTGGAGGGGCATGGAGAAGCTGGCACCCTGTGGGTGGTGACGACCCTGTCCAGCAGTTCTTCTTCATCGTCTTTTCCACTCTGCCCGTGGGCATAGCCTCCAGGCCTGGGAGATGTCCTGAAGGGGAGAGAGAGAGGAAAGTTGGTGGGGAAGTGTTGCTCCACCAAGCCCGGGGTGCTGCTCCCTGGCACCCTCTTCCCAGGGGGCTTGTCCAACTTCACCTCCGAGAGTCACTTGGCCCCTCTCTTCCTGCTGGGCGCCCCCCGGCGGTTTGATGGGTTTGAGGGGGTGGTTGGTCCCTGGCGGGTCTTGCATCCCTTTCCTTCCCATCGTGGTGGCAGGATGGTGCCCTTGCAACCTGTTCCCAGGGGGTTGTCCAACTTGACCTCCGAATGTCACTTGTTCCATTTCTTCCTGCTGGGCGCCTCCCAGCGTGGCCCCGGATGAGGGGGGAGATTGGTCCCTGGTTGGTCTCCCACACATTTCTTTCCCGTCCCAGTGGCAGGAGGGTGCTTGTTCCACTTTTGAAGAGGGCTCACCATGGTGATTGATCCTGCCCTCGTTGGTTTGTATGTCTTTGAAGAAACCGTCACCCGGTGGGCGGTGATGACCATTTCCCCCACTTGTTCTCCATCCTCTTTTCCAATCCACCCTGGGGCACAGCCTCCAGGGCTGGGATGGTGTCGGGGAGGGGAGAGAGAGAGGATAGGTTGGTGGGGAAGGGTTGCTCCACCAAGCCTGGGGTGCCGCTCCATGGCGCCGTGTTCCCCGGTGGCGTACCCAACTTGACCTCTGAGAGTTACTTGGCCTCATTATTCCTGTTGGGCGACGCCGGCTGGAGGCCGTATGAGCGGGAGGTCGGTCCCTACAGGGTCTCGCACGCCTTTCCTTCCCGTCGCGGGTTCAGGAAGGTGCTCATTCATGTTATGAAGGGGGTTCACCGTGGAGATTGATCCTGCCCTCTTTCGTTTGGAGGGGTGTGAAGAAGCCAGCACCCTGTTGGGGACGATGACTCTTTCCCGCACTTCTACTCCATCCTCTTCTCACTCAGCCCAGGGGCACAACCTCAGGGGCTGGCCAGGGTCGAGAAGGGGAGAGAGAAAGGAAAGGTCGGTGGAGAAGTGTTGCTCCACCAAGCCCGGAGTGCCGTTCCCTGGCACTCTGTTCCCCGGTGGCGTGCCCAACTTGACCTCTGAGAGTTACTTGGCCTCATTCTTCCTGTTGGGCGATGCCGGCTGGAGGCCGTATGATCGGGAGGTCAGTCCCTAGAGGTTCTCACACGCCTTTCCTTCCCGTCGCGGGTTCAGGAAGGTGCTCATTCATGTTATGAAGGGGGTTCACCGTGGAGATTGATCCTGCCCTCTTTCGTTTGGAGGGGTGTGAAGAAGCCAGCACCCGGTTGGGGGTGATGACCCTTTCCCGCACTTCTACTCCATCCTCTTCTCACTCAGCCCGGGGGCACAACCTCAGGGGCTGGCCAGGGTCGAGAAGGGGAGAGAGAAAGGAAAGGTCGGTGGAGAAGTGTTGCTCCACCAAGCCCGGAGTGCCGTTCCCTGGCACCCTGTTCCCAGGGGGCTTGTACAACTTGACCTCCGAAAGTCACTTGGTCGATTTCTTCCTGCTGTGCGCCGCCCAGCGGGGCGCTGGATGAGGGGGGAGTTTGGTCCCTGGCGGGTCTCTCACACCTATCCTTACCATCACGGTGGCAGGAGGGTACTTGTTCCAGTTATGAAGGGGGCTCACCATGGTGATTGATCCTGCCCTCGTTGGTTAGGAGGGCATTGAAGAAACCGGCACCCGGTGGGCGGTGATGACCGTTTCCCGCTCTTCTACTCCATCCTCTTTTCACTCCGCCCGGGGGCACAGCCTCCGGTGCTGGGAAGAGTCGGGAAGGGGAGAGAGAGAGGAAAGGTCGGTGGGGAAGGGTTGCACCGCCAAGCCCTGAATGCGCTCACAGGCGCCCTGTCCCCCAGTGGGCGTGTCCACCAGGACCTCCCAGCATCGCTTTGCTCCTCTCTTCCTGTTGGCGCCGCCAATCAGGGGGCAGTTTGTGGGAGAGATCAGTCCCTGGTGGGTCTCGCGTGCTTTTCTTCCCCTCGCACAGGCAGTAGGATGCTCATTCCGTTAAAAAGTGGAGTTTCCCCGTGGTAGTTGATCCTGCCCTCCTTGGATTGGAGGGGCTTAGAGAAGCCGGCAGCCGGTGGGCAGTGACGAACTTTTCCCACACTTCTTCTCCATCGTCTTCAACATTCTGCCCGGGTGCACAGCCCCCGGGGCTTGGACGGGGTCGGGAATGGGAGAGAGAGAAGAAAGATCAGTGGGGAAGGTTTGCTACGTGAAGTCCTGGGGGCCGTTGCACGGCGCCCTGTTCCCAGGGGGCGTGTCCACCAGGACCTCCGAGCCTCGCTTGGCCCCTTTCTTCATGCCCGACGCTGACAGGCAGGGCATGGGATGGGGTTCTAGGTCAGGCCCAACGGGTCTCGCGCGGCTTTCTTTCACTTCGCTGGGGGAGGAGTTTCTTCATCCCGTTAAAAAGTGGGGTGTCGCCGTGGTGGTTTCTCCTGCCCTCTTCGACTTGGAGGGTTAGGGTGAAGCCTGCACCCTGTGGGCGGTGACTACCCTTTCCCGCGCTTGTTCTCCATCCTCTTTTCCAATCCACCTTGGGGCACAGCCTCCGGGGCTGGGACGGGGACGGGAAGGGGAGAGAGATAATACGTTTGTGGGGAAGGGTTGCTCCACCAAGCCTGGGGTGCCGCTCCGTGGAACCCTGTTCCTAGGGGGCGTGTCTAACGTGACCTCCGAGAGTCACTTGGCCCCACTCTTCCTGCTGTCCGGCGCCCTGCGTGGGGCGGCTTGGGCTGGAAGTTCGGTCCCTGGCGAGTCTCTCACGCCTTTCCTTTCTGTCTCAGTGAGAGGAGGCTGCTCGTTCCTGTTACGAACTGGGGGGGGTCGCAGTGGTGGTTGATCCTTCACACCTCGTATTTGAGGGGTGGGGAGAAGCCGGCAACCTGTGGGCGGTGAAGACCCTTTTCCGCACTTCTTCTCCATCCTCTTTAACATTCCGCCAGGGTGCACAGCCTCCGGGGCTGGGATGGGGTCGGAAACGGGAGAGAGAGAGGAAAGGTCATTTGGGAAGGGTTGCTCCGCCAAGCCCGGGATGCGCTCAGAGTTGCCCTGTTCCCAGGGTTCGTGTCCAACTTGACCTCTTAGTGTAACTTGGCCTTTCTCTTCCTGCTGGGCGCTGCCCAGCGGGGGTCCGGCTGGGGGGTGAGGTCAGTCCCTGGCCTATCTCCCGGGCCTTCCCTTCGCGGGGGCAGAAGGGTGCTGGTTCCTGTTTCGAAGCTGGGGGTCGCCAAGGTGTTTGATCCTCCCCTTCTTGGCTTAGAGGGGCATGGAGAAGCCGGCAACCTGTGGGCGGTGATGACCCTATCCCGCACTTCTCCTCCATCCTCTTTAACATTCCGCAAGGGTGCGCAGCCTACGGGGCTGGGACGGGGTTGGGAAGGGTAGAGAGAGGAAGGGTCAGAGGGGAAGTGTTGCTCCGCCAAGGCCGGGGTGCCGCTCCCTGACACCCTGTGCCCCGGGGGCGTGTCCAACTTGACCTCTTAGAGTTACTTGGCCTCATTCTTCCTGTTGGGTGACACCGGCTGGAGGCCGCATGGGGGGTAGGTCGGTCCCTAGCGTGTCTCGCACGCATTTCCTTCCCGTCGCGGGTCCAGGAGGGTGCTCGTTCCCGTTATGAAGGGGGTTCATCGTGGTGATTGTTCCTGCCCTCTTTCGTTTGGCGGGGTGTGAGGAAGCCGGCACCCGGTTGGGGGTGACGACCCTTTCCCGCAATTCTACTCCATCCTCTTTTCACTCAGCCCGGGGGCATAATCTCAGGTTCAAGAAGGGGAGAGAGAGAGGAAAGGTCGGTGGAGAAGTGTTGCTCCACCAAGCCCGGGGTGCCGTTCCCTGGTACCCTGCTCCCAGGGGGCTTGTACAACTTGACCTCCGAAAGTCACTTGGTCAATTTCTTCCTGCTGTGCGCCGCCCAGGGGGGCGCTGGGTGAGGGGGGAGGTTGGTCCCTGGCGGGTCTCGCACACCTTTCCTTTCCGTCGCGGTGGCAGGAGGGTGCTTGTTCCAGTTATGAAGGGGGCTCACCATCGTGATTGATCCTGCCCTCGTTGGTTACGAGGGCTTTGAAGAAACCTGCACCCGGTGGGCGGTGATGACCCTTTCCAGCTCTTCTACTCCATCCTCTTTTCACTCTTCCCGGGGGCACAGCCTCAGGTGCTGGGAAGAGTCGGGAAGGGGAGAGAGAGAAGAAAGGTCGGTGGGGAAGTGTTGCACCACCAAGCCCTGGATGCGCTCACAGGCGCCCTGTACCCAGTGGGCGTGTCCACCGGGACCTCCCAGCATCACTTTGCTCCTCTCTTCCTGTTGGCGCTGCCCGACAGGGGGCGGTTTAGGGGGGAGATCGGTCCCTGGTGGGTCTCGCGTGCCTTTCCTTCCCGTCGCACAGTGAGGAGGGTGCTCATTCCGTTAAAAAGTGGAGTGTCACCGTGGTAGTTGATCCTGCCCTCCTTGGATTGGAGGGGCTTGGAAAAGCCGGCAGCCGGTGGGCAGTGACGAACTTTTCCAGCACTTCTTCTCCATATTCTTTAACATTCCGCCCGGGTGCACAGCCTCCGGGGCTTGGACGGGGTCCGGAATGGGAGAGAGAGAAGAAAGATCGGTGGGTAAGAGTTGGTACGTGAAGCCCGGGGGGCCGCTGCACGTCGCCCTGTTCCCAGGGGGCGTGTCTACCAAGACCTCCCAGCCTCGCTTGGCCCCTCTCTTCATGCCCGCCGCTGACAGGCAGAGCATGGGGTGGGGTTCTAGGTCAGGCCCTGGCGGGTCTCGCGTGCCTTTCCTTCACGTTGCGGGGGGAGGAGGGTGCTCATTCCTATTACAAAGTTGGGTACATCGTTTTTGTTGCTCCTACCCTCTCCGGCTTGGAGGGGTGGGGTGAAGCTGGCACCCTGTGGGTGGTGACTATCCTTTCCCACACTTCTTCTCCATCCTATGTTCCAATCCAACCTGGGGCACAGCCTCCGGAGCTGGGACGGGGTTGGGAAGGGTAGAGAGAGGAAAGGTCAGAGGGGAAGCATTTTTCAGCCAAGGCCGGGGTGTTGATCCCTGGCACCCTGTTCTCAGGGGGCGTGTCCAATTTGACCTCTAAGAGTTACTTGGCCCCACTCTTCCTGGTGGGCGACGCCTGCTCCTTGCTGGTTGGGGTTCAGGTCGGTCCCTAGCAGGTCTCACACACCTTTCCTTCCCATCGCGATTCCAGAAGAGTGTTCGTTCCCGTTATGAAGGGGGTTCACCATGGTGATTTAGGCTGCCCTCTTTCGCTTGGAGGGGTGTGAAGAAGCTGGCACCCAGTTGGAGGTGGCAACACTTTCCCGCACTTCTACTCCATCCTCATTTCACTTCGCCCGGGGGCACAGCCTCCAGGGCTGGGACACGGTCGGAGGTGAGAGAGAGTAAAGGTCAGTGGGGAAGGGCTTCTCTGCAAAGCCCTCATGCGCTCAGATGCACCCTGTTCCCAGGGGGCTTGGCCAATGGGACCTCCTAGCATTGCTTTGCTCCTCTCTTCCTGGTGGTGTCGCCCTGCAGGGGGCGGTGTGGGGGGTAATTTCGGTCCCTGGTGGTCTTCCGGGCCTTCCCGTTGCTGGGGCAGGAGGGTGCTGGTTCGTTTTACGAAGCTGAGTTCGCCATGATGGTTGATCCTGCCTTCCTTGGCTTGGCAGGGCGGGGAGAAGCCGGCACCCTGTGGTCCGTGATGACACTTTCCCACACATTTCTCCATCCTGTTTTCCACTCCATCTGTGTGCACAGCCTCCAGGGCTGGGAGGTATCAGGAAGGGGAGAGAGGGAGGAAAGGTCGGTGGGGACGTTTTGCTCTGCCAAGCACAGTGTGCCGTTCCCTGGCAAAATGTTCTTAGTGGGTGTGTCCAATGTGACCTCTGAGAGTCACTTGGCCCCACTTTTCCTGCTGGGCGCAGCCGGTGATGGGCCGGATGGGGGGGAGGTCGTTCCCTAGCGGGTCTCACACGCCTTTCCTTCCAGTCGCGGGTCAAGGAGGGTGCTCGTTCCCGTTAAGAAGGGGGTTCACCTTGGTGATTGATCCTGCCCTCCTTGGTTTGGAGGCGTGTGAAAAAGCTGGCACCCGTTTGGGGGTGATGACCCTTTCCCGCTCTTCTACTCCATCTTCTTTTCACTCTGCCTGGGGGCACACACTCCGGGGCTGGGAAGGGTCGGGAAGGGGAGAGAGAGAGGAAAGGTCGGTGGGGAAGCGTTGCTCCGCCAAGCCCTGGAGGCGCTCACAGGCTCCCTGTCCCCAGTGGCCATGTCCACAGGGACCTCCCAGCATCTCTTTGCCCCTCTCTGCCTGTTGGCGCCGCCGGACAGGGGACGGTTTGGGGGGGAGATCAGTCCCTGGCGGGTATCGCGTTCCTTTCCTTCCCATTAGAGGGGCAGGGTGGTGCTCATTCCCGTTACAAATGAAGTGTTGCTGTGGTAGTTGATCCTGCCTTCTTTGGATTGGAGGGGTGGGGAGAAGCCGGCACCCTGTGGGAAGTGATGATCCTTTCCTGCACTTCTTCTCCATCCTCTTTTCAACTCCGATCTGGGGCACAGCCGGCTGGGCTCGGAGGAGTCGGGAAGGGGAGAGAGAGAGGAAAGGTCGGTGGAGAAGTGTTGCTCCACCAAGCCCGGTATGCCGTTCCCTGGCACCCTGTTCCCAGGGGGCTTGTCCAATTTGACCTCTGAAAGTCACTTGGTCCATCTCTTCCTGCTGGGTGCCGCCCAGAGGGGGGCCGGATAGGGGGGAGTTTGGTCCCTGGTCCCACGCCTTTCCTTCCTGTCGCGGTGGCAGGAGGGTGCTTGTTTCAGTTATGAAGAGGGCTCACAATGGTGATTGATCCTGCCCTCGTTGGTTTGGAGGGCTTTGAAGAAACCGGCACCTGGTGGGCTGTGATGACCCTTTCCCGCTCTTCTACTCCATCCTCTTTTCACTCTGCCTGGGGGCAGAGCCACTGGGGCTGGGACGTGTCGGGAAGGAGAGAGAGTGAGGAAAGGTCGGTGGGGAAGGGTTGCTCTGCCAAGCCCTGGATGCGCTCACAGGTGCACTGTCCACTGTGGGCATGTCCACCGGGGCCTCCCATCATGGCTTTGCCCCTCTCTTCCTGTTGGCGCCGCCCGACAGGGGGAGGTTTGGGGGGGAGATCGTTCCCTGGCGGGGCTCGTGTGCCTTATCTTCCCGTCGCAGGGGCAGGAGGGTGCTCATTCTCGTTACAAAGTAGAGTGTCTCCGTGGTAGTTGATCCTGCCCTCCTTCGATTGGAGGGGCAGGAGAAGCCAGCAGCCGGTGGGCGGTGACAACCTTTTTACGCACTTCTTCTCCATCTACTTTAACATTCCGCCTGGGTGCACAGCCTCCGGGGCTGGGACGGGGTCGGGAATGGGAGAGAGAGAGAAGAAAGATCGGTGGGGAAGGGTTGCTACGCGAAGCCCGGGGGCCGCTGCACGGCGCCCTGTTCCCAGGGGGCGTGTGCACCAGGACCTCTGAGCCTCGCTTGGCCCCTCTCTTCATGCCCGCCGCCGACAGGCAGGGGATGGGGTGGGATTCGAGGTCAGGCCCTGGTGGGTCTCGCGCACCTATCCTTCACGTTGCGGGGGGAGGAGGGTGCTCATTCCTATTACAAAGTGGGGACATTGTGGTGGTTGCTCCTGCCCTCTCCGGCTTGGAGGGGCGGGGTGAAGCCAGCACCCTGTGGGCGGTGACGAAACTTTCCCGCACTTCTTCTCCATCCTCTGCTCCAATCCACCCTGGGGCACAGCCTCTGTGCCTGGGACGGGGTTGGGAAGGGGAGAGAGAGGAAAGGTCAGAGGGTAAGTGTGGCTCCGCCAAGGCCGGGGTGCCAATCCCCGGCACCCTGTTCCGAGGGGGCGTGTCCAACTTGACCTCTGAGAGATACTTGGCCCCACTCTTCCTGTTGGGCAACACCGGCTGGGGGGCGGATGGGGGGGAGGTCGGTCCCTAGCGGGTCTCATACACCTTTCCTTCCCGTCGCGGGTTCAGGAGGGTGCTCATTCCAGTTATGAAGGTGTTTCACCATGGTGACTGATCCTGCCTTCTTTCGTTTGGAGGGGTGTGAAGAAGCCTGCACCCGGTTGGGGGTGACGAAACTTTCCCGCACTTATACTCCATCCTCTTTTCATTCAGACTGGGGGCACAACCTCCGGGGCTGGCCAGGGTCCGGAAGGTGAGAGAGAGAGGAAAGGTCGGTGGGGAAGGGTTGTTCCACCAAGCCCGGGGTGCTGCTCAGTGGCGCCCTGTTCCTAGGGGGCATGTCCAATGGGATCTCCTAACATTGCTTTGCTCCTCTTTTCTTGGTGGTGCCGCCCTGCATGGGGCTGTATGGGGGATAAGTTCGGTCCCTGGCGGGTCTTCCGGGCCTTCCCGTCGCGGGTGTAGGATGGTGCTGGTTCCTGTTACGAAGCTGGGGGTCACCATGGTGGTTGATCCTGCCCTCCTCGGCTTGGAAGGGTGGGGATAAACCGGCACCCTGTGGTCGGTGACGACACTTTCCCACACTTCTTCTCCATCCTCTTTAATATTCAGCCTGGGTGCACAGCCTCCAGGGCTGTGACGGGGTCGGGAATGGGAGAGAAAGAGGAAAAGTCGGTTTGAAAGGATTGCTCCGCCAAGCCTGGGTTGCGCTCAGAGGTGCCCTGTTCCCAGAGTTTATGTCCAACGTGACCTCTGAGAGTCACTTGTCCCCTCTCTTCCTGCTGGGCGCTGCCCAGCGGGGTCCAGCTGGGGGGTGTGGTCAGTCCTTGGTCGATCTCCTGGGCCTTCCCGTCACGGAGGCAGAAGTGTGCTGGTTCCTGTTACGAAGCTGGGAGTCGCCATGGTGTTTGATCCTCCCATCCACAGCTTGGAGGGCCGGGGTGAAGCGGGCACCCTGTAGGCGGTGACAATCCTTTCCCGCACGCACTTGTTCCCAATCCTCTCTTCCAATCCACCCTGGGGCACAGCCTCCGGGGCAGGGACGGGATTGGGAAGGGTAGAGAGAAGAAAGGTCAGAGGGGAACTGTTGCTCCGCCAAGGCAGGGGTGCCGCTCCCTGGCACCCTGTTCCCAGGGGGCGTGTCCTTATTGACCTCTGAGAGTTTCTTGGCCCCACTCTTCCTGTTGGGTGACGATGGTTAGGGGCCGGATGCGGGAGAGGTCGGTCCCTAGCGGGTCTCGCTCGCCTTTCCTTCCAGTCGCAGGTCTAGGAGGGTGCTCGTTCCCGTTACGAAGGGGGTTCACCGTGGTGATTGATCCTGCCCTCTTTCGTTTGGAGGGGAGTGAAGAAGCTGGCACCCGGTTGGGGGTGACGACCCTTTCCCGCACTTCTACTCCATTCTCTTTTCACTCAGACCGGGGGCACAACCTCCGGGGCTGAGCTGGGTCAGGACGGGGAGGGAGAAAGAAAAAGTCTGTGGGGAAGGGTTGCTCCGCCAAGTTCGGTGGGCTGCTCCACAGCGATTTTTCCCAGGGGGCGTGTCCACCGGGACCTCTGAGAGTCACTTGGCCCTTCTCTTTCTGCTATCCGCCCCCGGGCTTTGGGCAGGGAAGGGGTCAGGTCGGTCTCTGGCCGGATTCGCACTGCTCTCCTTCCCATCGCAGGGGCAGGTGGGTGCTCGTTTCCATTATGAATGGGGGGTCGCCGTGGTGCACAGCCTCCAGGGCTGGGACGGGGTCTGGAATGGGAGAGAGAGGAAAGGTCAAAGGGGAAGTGTTGCTCCACCAAGGCCGTGGTGCCGCTCCCTGGAACCCTGTTCCCAGGGGGCATGTCCAACAGGACCTCCGAGCCTCGTTTTGCCCCTCTCTTCCTGCCCGCCGCCAACCGGCAGGGGATTGGGTGGGGATGGAAGACGGGCCCTGTCCGGTCTCGCATGACTTTCCTTCCCATTGCGGGGGGAGGAGGGTACTCATTCTCCTTACAAAGTGTGGCGTCGCCGTGTTGGTTGCTTGTGCCCTCTTCGGCTTCGAGGGACGGGGTGAAGCCAGCACCCTGTGAGTGGTGACGACCCTTTCTCACACTTCTTCTCCATCCTCTTTTCTACTCCACCCGGGGGCACAGTCTCAGAGGCTGGAACGGCGTCCGGAATGGGAGAGAAAGAGGAAAGGTCGCTGGGGAAGGTTTGCTTTGGCAAACTCGGGGGGCCGCTCTGCGGCTCCTTGTTCCCAGGGGGCTTGTGCACCTGGACCTCCGAACGTTCCTTGACCCCCTCTTCCTGCTGAATGCCCCCCCGACTGGGGACGGGATGATGGGGGAAGTCTGTACCTACGGGTCTCTCACGGTTTTTCTTCCCTTCGCGGGGGCAGGAGGGTCTTCGCTCCCATTAGAAAGAGGGGGATCACCATGGTTGTTGATCCTGCCCTCCTGGTCTTGGAGGGGTGGGTAGAAGCCAGCAGCTGGTGGGAGGTGACGACCCTTTCCTGCACTTCTACTCTATCCTCTTTTCACTTCACCAGGGGGCATGGCTTCCAGGGCTGAGACGGGGTCGGGAAAGGGAGAGAGAGAGAAAAGGTCCGTGGGGAAGCGTTGCTCTGCCAAGCCCGGGGTGCCGCTCCCTGCCACCTTGTTCCCAGGGGGCTTGTACAACTTCACCTCCAAGTGTCACTTTGCCCCTCTCTTCCTGCTTGTAGCTGCCTGGCGGGTTGCCGGGTTTGGGGGGGTGGCCAGTCCCTGGCGGGTCCTGCACCCCTTTCCTTCCCAACGCGGTGGCAGGATGGTGCTCGTTCCACTTATGAAGGAAGTGTCACCATGGTGATTCATCCTGCCCTCGTTGTTTTGGAGGGGTGTGAAGAAACTGGCACCCGGTGGGGGGTGACGACTTATTCCCGCATTTCTTCTCCATCCTCTTTTCACTCAGCCCTGGGGCACAGCCTCCGGGGCTGGGAAGGGGAGAGAGAGAGAGGAAACGTCGTTGGGGAAAGGTTGGTCCACCAAGCTCTGGATACGCTCAGCGGTGCCCTGTTCCCAGGGGGCATGTCCACCAGGACCTCCGAGCCTCGCTTTGACCCTCTATTCCTGCCTGCCGCTGACCGTCAGGGGATTGGGTGGGGATGGAAGACGGACCCTGTCGTGTCTTGCGTGACTTTCCTTCCCAACGCGGCGGGAGGAGTGGGCTCATTCCCGTCACAAAGTGGGGCATCGCCGTGTTGGTTGCTCCTGCCCTCTTCGGCTTCGAGGGACGGGGTGAAGCCAGCACCCTGTGGGTGGTGACGACCCTTTCTCGCACTTCTTCTCCATCCTCTTTTCCACTCCACCAGGTGGCACAGTCTCAGAGGCTGGGACAGGGTCGGGAATGGGAAAGAAAGAGGAAAGTTCGGTGGGGAAGTGTTGGTCCGCCAAGCCTGGGGTGCTGCTCCTTGCACCCTGTTCCCAAGGGGCGTGTCTAACGTGACCTCCGAGAGTCACTTAGCCCCTCTCTTCCTGCTGTCCACCACCCGGAGTGGGGCGGGTTGGGCTGGGAGGTCAGTTCCTGGCGAGTCTCCCACGCCTTTCCTTTCCGTCGCGGTTGGAGGAGGTTGCCTGTTCCTGTTACGAAGTGGGGGGTCGCTGTGGTGGTTGATCCTGCACTCCTCTGCTTGGAGTGGCGAGGAGAAGCCGACACCCGGTGGGCGGTGATGATCCTTTCCCCCACTTCTTCTCCATCCTCTTTCCCACTCCACCCGGGGTACAGCCTCCAGGGCTAGGACGGGGTCGGGAAGGTGAGAGAGAGAGTAAAGGTCTGTGGGGAAGGGTTGCTCCGCCAAGCCTGGGATGTTCTCAGAGGCGGCCTGTTCCCAATGTTCGTGTCCAACATGACCTCTGAGAGACACTTGGCCCTTCTCTTCCTAATGGGTGCCACCCAGCGGGGGGCCGGCTGGGGGGTGAATTCAGTCTGTGGCCGGTCTCTCGGGCCTTCCCATCGCTGGGGCAGAAGGGTGCTTGTTCCGGTTAAGAAGCTGGGGGTCGCCATGGTGTTTGATCCTCCCCTCTTCGGCTTGGAGGGGCATGGAAAAGCCGGCACCCTGTGGGTGGTGACGACCCTTTCCCACACATCTTCTCCATCCTGCTTTCCACTCCATTCGTGGGCATAGCCTACAGGTCTGGGAGGTATCAGGAAGGGGAGAGAGAGAGGAAAGTTCGGTGGGGAATTGTTGCTCTGCCAAGCACAGGGTGCCGTTCCCTGACACCCTGTTCCTAGTGGGTGTGTCCATTGTGACCTCTGAGAGTCACTTGGCCCCTCTCTTCCTGCTGGGCACCGCTGGCGGGGGCCGGAATGGGAGGGGAGATCGGTGCATAGCGGGTCTCGCACGCCTTTCCTTCCAGTCGCGGGTCCAGGAGGGTGCTCCTTCCCGTTAAGAAGGGGATTCACCTTGGTGATTGATCCTGCCCTCCTTGTTTTGGAGGGCTTTGAAGAAACCGGCAACCGGTGCGCAGTGATCACCCTTTCACGCTCTTCTACTCCATCCTCTTTTCACTCTGCCCGGGTGCACAGCCTCCGGGCCTGGGAAGGGTCGGGAATGGGAGAGAGAGTGGAAAGGTCCTTTGGGTAGGGTGCTGGTTTCTGTTACGAATGGGGTGTCTCCTTGGTGGTTGATCCTGCCCTTGTTGGCTTGGAGGCGCGGGGAGACTCCAGCACCTGGTTGGGGATGACGACACTTTCCCTGCACTTCTACTCCATCCTCTTTTCACTCCGCCCTGGGGCATAGCCTCAGGGGCTGGGACGACGGTGTCGGGAAGGGGAGAGAAAGAGGAAAGTTCAGTGGGGAAGTGTTGCTCTGCCAAGAACGGGGTGCCGCTCCGTGGCGCCCTGTTCTTAGGGCAGGTGTCTAACGTGACCTCCGAGAGTTACTTGGCCCCTCTCTTCCTGCTGACCGCCGCTCGGCGTGGGGCGAGTTGGGCTAAGAAGTAGGTCCCTGACGAGTCTCCCACGCCTTTCCTTTCCATCGCGGTGAGAGGATGCTGGTCGTTCCTGTTACGACGTGGGGTTTGCCGTTCTGGTTGATCCTCCCTTCCTCGGCTTGGAGGGGCATGGAGAAGCCAGCACCCTGTGGGCGGTGACGACCCTTTCCCGCATTTCTTCTCCTTCCTCTTTAAAATTCCGCCCGGGTGCACAGCCTCTGGAGGCAGGGACAGGGTTGGGAATGGGAGAGAGAGTGGAAAGGAGGGTGGGAAGGGTTACTCCGCCAAACCCGGGGGGCCGCTCCACAGCGCCATTTTCCCAGAGGGCTTTTAGATCGGGACCACCGAGAATCACTTGGGCCCTCTCTTCCTGCTGGCCGAAACACGGTGGGGGGTGGTATGGGTGGGGAGGTCGGTCCGTGGCGGGTCTCGTGTGCTTTTCCTTCCCGTAGCGGGGGGAGGAGGGTGCTGATTCCTTTAAAAAGTGGGGGGTCTCCGTGTTGGTTGATCCTGCCCTCGTTGGCTTGGAGGTGCGGGGAGAATCCTGCACCCTGTGTGCGTTGATGACCCTCTCCTGCACTTCTTCTCCATCCTCTTTTCCACTCCGCTCGGGGGCACAGCCGGCAGGGCTCGGAGGAGTCGAGAAGGGAAAAGAGAGAGGAAAGGTCGGTGGAGAAGTGTTTCTATGCCAAGCCCGAGGTGCCGTTCCCTGGCACCCTGTTCCCAGGGGGCTTGTCCAACTTGACCTCCAAAAGTCACTTGGTCCATCTCTTCCTGATAGGTGCAGCCCAGCAGGGCCCCGGATGAGGGGGGAGTTTGGTCCCTGGCGGGTCTTGCATGCCTTTCGTTCCCTTCGCGATGGCAGGAAGGTGCTTGTTCCAGTTATGAAGTGGGCTCACCAAGGTGATTGATCCCGCCCTCGTTGGCTTGGAGGGTTTGAAGAAACCGGCACCCAGTGGGTGATGATGACCCTTTCTCGCTCTTCTACTCCATCCTCTTTTCACTCAGCCCGGGGGCACAGCCTAAGGGGTTTTGACAGGGTCGGGAAGGGGAGAGAGAGAGAATAGGTTGGTGGGGAAGGGTTGCTCCGACAAGCAGGGGTGCCGCTCCCTGGCAACTGCTTCCCAGGGGGGGTGTCCTTCGGGACCTTCTAGAATCACTTGGCCCCTCTCTTCCTGTTATCCGCCGCCGGCCGTGGGTCAGGGTGAGGGGGAGATTAGTCTCTGTCATGTCTTGCATCCTTTCCTTCCCATCCCAGTTGCAGGACAGTGCTCGATCCCTTTACGAAGGGGGGGTCGGCCTGGTGATTGATCCTGCCCTTATTTGCTTAGACACGTGGGGAGACGCTGGCACCTGGTGGGGGGTGACGACACTTTCCATGCACTTCTACACCATCCTCTTTTCACCTAGCCCTGGGGCACAGCCTCCGGGGCTGGGACAAATTCGGGAAGGGGAGAGAAAGAGGAAAGTTCAGTGGGGAAGGGCTGCTACACGAAGCCCGGGGGGCCGCTGCACGGCACCCTGTTCTCAGGGGGCCTGACCACCAGGATCTCCGAACCTCGCTTGGCCCCTCTCTTAATGCCCACCGCCGACAGGCAGGGATTGGGGTGGGGTTCGAGGTCAATCCCTGGCAAATCTCGCGCACCTTTACTTCACATCGCGGGGGGAGGTGGATGCTCATTCCTATTTCAAAGTGGGGTACATCGTGGTGGTTGCTCCTGCCGTCTCTGGCTTGGAGGGGCAGGGTGAAGCGGGCACCCTGTGGGAGGTGGCAATCCTTTCACGCACTTGTTCCCAAAATATGTTCGAATCCACATTGGGGCACAGCCTCCCGGGCGGTGACGGGTTTGCGAAGGGTAGAGAGAGGAAAGCTCAGAGGGGAAGTGTGGCTCCGCCAAGGTGGGGGTGCCGCTCCCTGGCACCCTGTTCCCAGGGGGTGTGTCCATCTTGACGTCTGAGAGTTACTTGGCCCCACTCTTCATGTTGAGCGAGGCCGGCTGGAGGCTGGATGGGGGTGAGGTCAGTCCCTAGCGGGTCTCACATGCCTTTCCTTTCATTCGCGGATCCAGGAGGTTGCACATTGCCGTTATGAAGGGTGTTCACCGTGGTGATTGATCCTGCCCTCTTTCGTTTGGAGGGGTGTGAAGAAGCCGGCACCCGGTTGGGGGTGATGACCCTTTCCTGCACTTCTACTCCATCCTCTTTTCATTCAGCCCGGGGGCACAACCTCTGGGTCTGGGCAGGGTCGGGAAGGGGAGAGAGAAAGGAAAGGTCGGTGGGGAAGTGTTGCTCCACCAAGTCCGGTGGGCTGCTTCACAGCGCCCTTTTACCAGGGGGCGTGTCCCCTGGGACCTCTGAGAGTCACTTGGCCCCTGTCTTCCTGCTGTCCACCGCCGGGCATTGGGCGGGGAATGGGTGAGGTCTGTCTCTGGCCGGATTCGCACTGCTCTCCTTCCCATCGCGGGGGCAAGTGCGTGCTTATTTCCGTTACGAATGGGGGGTCGCAGTGGTGCACAGCCTCCGGGGCTGGGACGGGGTCTGGAATGGGAGAGAGAATAAAGGTCAAAGGGGAATTGTTGCTCTCCAAGGCCCGGGTGTGCTCCCTGGAACCCTGTTCCCAGGGGGCGTGTCCAACTTGACCTCTGAGAGTTATTTGGCCCAACTCTTCCTGTTGGGCAATGCCGGCTGGTGGCCGGATGAGGGGGAGGTCAGTCCCTAGCGGGTCTCGAACGCCTTTCCTTCCCATCGCGGGTCCAGGAGGGTGCTCGTTCCCGTAAAGAAGGGGGTTCACCTTGGTGATTGATCCTGCCCTCTTTCGTTTGGAGGGGTGTGAAGAAGCCGGCACCCGGTTGGGGGTGACGACCCTTTCCCGCACTTCTACTCCATCCTCATTTCACTCAGCCTGGTTACACAGCCTCCAGGGCTGTGAAGGGTCGGGAACAGGAGAGAGAGAGGAAAGGTCGGTGGGGAAGTGTTGCTCCTCCAAAACCCCTGGGGGCATCTCCACAGAGCCTTTTTCCCAGGGGGAGTGTCCACCGGGACCTCCGAGATTCACGTGGCCCCTCTATTCCTGCTGGCCTCCACCCGGAGAGGGCGGTGTGTGAGGGATGTGCGTCCCTAGCAGGTCTTGCGTGCTTTTCCTTCCTGTTGCTGGGGAAGGAGTGTGCTCATCCTGTTACAAAGTGAGCTCTCAACTTGGTGGTTCATCCTGCCCTCGTTGGCGTGGAGGCGAGGGGAGAAGGCACCCTGAGTGCAGGGGCGACTCTTTCCTGCACTTCTTCTACATCCTCTTTAACATTCCGCCCGGGTGCACAGTCTCCGGGACTGGGACGGGGTTGGGAATGGGAGAGAGAGGAAAGGTCGTTGGGGAAGCGTTGCTCCGCCACACCCAGGGGACTGCTCCACAGCGACTTATTCCCAGGGGGCGTGCCCACCGAGACCTTCGAAAGTCACTTGGCCCCTCTCTTCGTGCTGGCCGCCACATGGCGGGGGTCGGTGTGGGTGGGGAATTTGGTCCATGGCAGGTCTCACGTGCTTTTCCTTCCCGTTGCGGGGGGAGGAGGGTGCTCATCCCGTTAAAAAGTTGAGGTTCTCCGTGGTGGTTGATCCTGTCCTCGTTGGCTTGGAGGGGCGGGGATTAGCCAGCACCCTGTGGGCGGTGATGACCCTTTCCTGCACTTCTTCTCCATCCTCTTTTCCACTCCGCTCGGGGGCACAGCTGGCAGGTCTCAGTGGAGTCGGGAAGGGGAGAGAGAGAGGAAAGTTCGGTGGAGAATTGTTGCTCCACCAAGCCCGGGCTGCCGCTCCCTGGTGCCCTGATCCTCTGGGGCGTGTCTAACGTGACCTCCGAGAGTCACTTAGCCCGTTTCTTCCTGTTGGGCACCGCTTGGTCAGTTGCAGTGTTTGGGGGGGTGGTCGGTCCCTGGCGGGTCTTGAACGCCTTTCTTTCCCATCGCAGTTGCAGGATGTTGCTTGTTCGAGTTATGAAGGTGGTGTCACCATGGTGATTGATCCTGCCCTCCTTGGTTTGGAGGGGTGTGAAGAAACCGCACCCGGTGGGGGGTGACGACTTATTCCCACACTTCTAATCCATCCTCTTTTCACTCAGCCCTGGGGCACAGCCTCTGGGGCTGGAAAGGGAGAGAGAGAGGAAAGGTCGGTGGGGAAGGGTTGCTCCACCAAGCCCTGGATGCACTCAGTGGTGCCCTGTTCCCAGGGGGCATGTCCACCAGGACCTCTGAGCCTCACTTTGACCCTCTCTTACTGCCTGCCGCAGACCAGCAGGGGATTGGGTGGGGATGGAAGTCGGGCCCTGTCGGGTCTCGCGTGACTTTCCTGCCCAGCGCGGGGGGAGGAGGGTGCTCATTCCGGTTACAAAGTGGGGTGTCGCCGTGTTGGTTGCTCCTGCCATCTTCGGCTTTGAGGGGCGGGCTGAAGCCAGCACCCTGTGGGTGGTGACGACCCTTACTCGCACTTCTTCTCCATCCTCTTTTCCACTCCGCCCGGGGGCACAGTCTCAGAGGCTGGAACCGGGTCAGGAATGGAAGAGAGAGAGGAAAGGTCGGTGGGGAAGGGTTGCTTCGCAAATCTCGGGGGGCCGCTCTGCGGCGCCTTGTTCCCAGGGGGCTTTTGCACCTGGAGCTCTGAACGTCGTTTGATTCCTCTCTTCCTGCTGAACGCCCCCCCGGTAAGGGAAGGGATGATGGGCAAGGTCGGTACCTAGGGGGTCTCTCACGCCTTTTCTTCCCTTCGCGGGGGCAGGAAGGTGTTCGTTCCCCTTAGGAAGAGGGGGATTACCATGGTTGTTGATCCTGCCCTCCTGGTCTTGGAGGGGTGGGTACAAGCCAGCAGCCGGTGGGAAGTGATGACCCTTTCCTTCAATTCTACTCCATCCTCTTTTTATTCTGCCTGGGGTCATGTCTTTCAGGGCTGAGACAGGGTCGGGAAGGGGAGAGAGGGAGAAAAGGTCTGTGGGCAAGCGTTGCTCCTCCAATCCCGGGGTGCCACTTGATGGGGCCCTGTTCCCAGGGGATGTGTCCACTGGGACCTCCCAGCATCGCTTTGCCTGTCTCTTCCTTGTGGCGCCCCCCAACAGGGTGCGGTTTGGGGGGGAGATCGGTCCCTGGCGGGTCTCGCGTGTCTTTCTTTCCCGTCACGGAGGCAGCAGTGTGCTCTTTCCCGTTACAAAGTGGGGGGTTGCCGTGGTGGTTGATCCTGCCCTCTTTGGCTTGGACGACCGAGGAGAATCCAGAAGCCGGTGGGCGGTGACGACCCGTTACCGCACTTGTTCTCCATCCTCTTTGCAATGCACCCTGGGGCACAGCCTCCCGGGCTGGGACGGGGTTGAGAAGGGGAGAGAGAGAGGAAAGGTTGGTGTGGAAGGGTTGCTCCGCCAATCCCAGGGTGCTGCTCCGTGGCGCCTGATACCAGGGGCGTGTCCATCGGGTCCTCCGAGAGTCACTTGACCCTCTCTTCATGCTATCCGCTGCCTGGCACGGGTCGGGGTGGGGGGGAGGTCGGTCTCTGGCAGGTCTCACATCTGTTCCTTCCCATCGCGGTGGCAGGAGGGTGCTCTTTCCCTTTATGAAGGGGGTGTCGCCGTGGTGGTTGATCCTGCCATTGTTGGCTTGGATGGGAGGGGAGATGCCGGCACCTGGTGGGGGGTGACGACACATTCCCTGCACATCTACTCCATCCCCTTTTCACTCAGGCCTGGGCACAGGCTCTGGGGCTGGGCTGGTGTTGGGAAAGGGAGAGAGAGAGGAAAGGTGGTGGGGAAAGATTGCTCCACCAAGGCGGTGGAGGCACTCCGTGGCACCCTGTTGCCAGGGTGCTTGTCCAACTTCACCTTTGAGAGTCACTTGGCCCCTCTCTTCCTGCACGCCACCGACCGGCAGGGGATTGGGTGGGGATGGAAGTTGGGCCCTGGCGGGATTCCCGTGACTTTCCTTCCCAACGCGGGGGGAGGAGGGTGATCATTCCCGTTACAAAGTGGGGTGTCGCCGTGTTGATTGCCTCTGCCCTCTTCGGCTTCCAGGGGCGGGGTGTGGCCAGCACCCTGTGAGTGGTGATGACACTTTCTCGCACTTCTTCTCCATCCTCTTTTCCACTTCGCCCTGGGGCACAGTCTCAGAGGCTAGGACGGTGTCGGGAATGGGAGAGAGAGAGGAAAGGTCGTTTGGGAAGGGTTGCTTCACCAAGCTCGGGGGGCCGCTCTGCGGCGCCTTGTTCCCAGAGGGCTTATGCACCTGGACCACCGTACGTCGCTTGACCACTCTCTTCATGCTGAACGCCCCTCCGGCCGCAGACAGGTTGATGGGGTAGGTCAGTACCTAGCGGGACTCTCAAGCCTTTTCTTCCCTTTGCGGGGGCAGGAGGGTGTTCGTTCCCCTTATTTAGAGGGTGATCACCATGGTTGTTGATCATGCCCTCCTGGTTTTGGAGGGGTGGGTAGAA
The DNA here is from genome assembly GCA_004027875.1 of Aplodontia rufa. Taxonomy (NCBI): domain Eukaryota; kingdom Metazoa; phylum Chordata; class Mammalia; order Rodentia; family Aplodontiidae; genus Aplodontia; species Aplodontia rufa. The sequence continues at coordinate 29,403 of PVKS010023442.1, forward strand.
GCCGGCAGCCAGTGGGAGGTGACGCCCCTTTCCTGCACTTCTACTCCATCCTCTTTTCATTCCGCCCGGGGTCATGGCTTCCAGGGCTGAGACTGGGTAGGGAAGGAGAGAGAGAGAGTAAAGGTCTGTAGGGAAGCGTTGCTCCGCCAAGCCGGGGTGCCGCTTGAAGGGGCCCTGTTCCCAGGGGACGTGTCTACAGGGACCTCCCAGCATCGTTTTGCCCGTCACTTCCTGTTGGCTCCGCCAGAGAGGGGGCGTTTTGGAGGGGGAATAGGTCCCTGGCGGGTCTCGTGTGCCTTTCTTTGCCGTCGCGGAGGCAGGGGTGTGCTCTTTCATGTTACAAAGTGGGGGATCGCCTTGGTGGTTGATCCTGACCTTTTTGGCTTGGAGGGGTGATGAGAATCAGGCAGCCAGTGGGCTCTGACGACCCTTTAACGCACTTGTTCTCCATCCTCTTTTCCAATCCACTAAGGGCACAGCCTGCGGGGCTGAGACGGGGTCGGGAACGGGAGAGAAAGATGAAAGTTCGGTGGGGAAGTGTTGCTCCGCCAAGCCCAGGGTGCCGCTTCATGGCGCCCTTTTTCTAGGGGGCATGTCTAATGAGACCTCCGAGAGTCACTTGGCCCCTTTCTTCCTGCTGTCCGACACCCGGGGTGGGGCGGGTTGGGCTGGGAGTTCGGTTCCTGGCGAATGTCCCATGCCTTTCCTTTCCGTTGTTGTGAGAGGAGGCTGCTGGTTCCTGTTACGAAGTGGGGGGTCGCAGTGGCCTTTGATCCTGCACTCTTCGGCTTGGAGGGGCGGGGAGAAGCCAGCACCCGGTGGGCAGTGATGACCCTTTCCCGCACTTCTTCTGCATCCTCTTTTCCATTCCACCCGGGGTACAGCCTCCAGGGCTGGGACGGAGTCGGGAAGGTGAGAGAGAGAGTAAAGGTCTGTGGGGAAGGGATGCTCCGCCAAGCCCGGGATGCGCACAGAGGCGCCCTGTTCCCAGGTTTCCTGTCCAAAATGACCTCTGAGAGTCACTTGGCCCCCCTCTTCCTGCTGGGCGCCGCCCAGAGAGGGTCCGGCTGGGGGATGAGGTCAGTCCCTGGCCGGTCTCCTGGTTCTTCCCATCGTGGGGGCAGGAGGGTGCTGGTTCCTGTTACGAAGCTGGGGGTCGCCATGGTGTTTCATCCTCCCCTCTTCGGCTTGGAGGGGCATGGAGAATCCGGGACCCTGTGGGTGTTAACGACCCTTTCCCGCACTTCTTTTCTATCCTCTTTTCCACTCCACCCAGGGCACAGCATCCAAGGCTGGGTGGTGTCCTGAAGGGAAGAGAGAAAGGAAAGTTTGGTGGGGAAGTGAGGCTCCGCCAAGCTCTGGGTGCCGCTTCCTGGCACCCTGTTCCCAGGGGGCTTGTCCAATTTCACCTCCCAGAGTCACTTGGCCCCTCTCATCCTGCCGGGCGCCGCCTGGCATGTTGCCGTGTTTGGGGGATTGGTCGGTCCCTGGCGAGTTTGCACGCCTTTCCTTCCCGTCGCAGTGGCAGGATGGTGCTCGTTCCAGGTATGAAGGTGGGGTCACCATGGTGATTGATCCTGCGCTCGTTGGTTTGGAGGGGTGTGAAGAAACCGGCACCCGGTGGGGGGTGACGATTTATTTCCGCACTTCTACTCCATCATCTTTTCACTCAGTCCTTGGGCACAGCCTCCGGGGCTGGGAAGGGAAGAGACAGAGGAAAGGTTGGTGGGGAAGTGTGTCTCCACCAAGTGCTGGATGCACTCAGCGGTGCCCTGTTCCCAGGGGGTATGTTCACAAGGACCTCCGAGCCTCGCTTTGCCCCTCTCTTCCTGCCCGCCGCCAACCGGCAGGGGATTGGGTGGGAATGGAAGTCAGGCCCTGACGGGAATCACGTGACTTTCCTACCCAATGCAGGGGGAGGAGGGTGCTCATTCCTGTTACAATGTGGGGCGTCGCTTTGTTGGTTACTCCTGCCCTCTTCGGCTTCGAGGGGCGGGATGACGCTGGCACCCTGTGGGTGATGTCTCCCCTTTCTCGCACTTCTTCTCCATCCTCTTTTCCACTCCGCCCGGGGGCACAGTCTCAGTGTTTTGGACGGGGTCGGGAATGGGAGAGAGAAAGGAAAGGTCGTTTGGGAAGGGTTGCTACGCCAAGCTCGGGGGGCTGCTCTGCGGCGCCTTGTTCCCAGAGGGCTTGTGCACCTGGACTTCCGATCGTCGCTTGACCCCTCTCTTCCTGCTGAACGTCCCCCGGCCGGGGACGGGTTGATGGGGGAGGTCGGTACCTAGCGGGTCTCTCACACCTTTTCCTCCCTTTGCGGGGGCAGGAGGGTTTTCATTCCCCTTAGGAAGAGGGGGATCACCATGGTTGTTGAAACTGCCCTCCTGGTCTTGGAGTGGTGGGTAGAAGCCGGTAGCCGTTGGGAGGTGATGACCCTTTCCTGCACTTCTACTCCATCCTCTTTTCACTCCGCCCCTGGGCATGGCTTCCAGGGCTGAGTCGGGAAGGGGAGAGAGAGAGAAAAGGTCTATGGGGAAGTGTTGCTCCACCAAGCCCGGGGTGCCGCTTGAAGGGGCCCTGTTCCCAGGGGATGTGTCCACCGGGACATCCCAGCATCGCTTTGCCAGTCTCTTCCTGTTGGCGCCGCCCGACAGGGGGCATTTTAGGGGGGAGAGATCGGTCCCTAGCGGGTCTCGTGTGACTTTCTTTCCCGTCGCAGAGGCAGGAGTTTGTTCTTTCCCGTTACAAAGTGGGTAGTCGCCATGGTGTTTGAACCTGCCCACTTTGGCTTGGAGGGGTGAAGAGAATCCAGCAGCCGGTGGGTGGTGACGACCCTTTCCCACACTTTCTCCATCCTCTTTTCCAATCCACTAAGGGCATAGCCTCCGGGGCTCGGACGGGATCGGGAAGGGGAGAGAAAGAGGAAAGTTCGTTGGGGAAGTGTTGGACCGCCAAGCCCGGGGTGCCGCTCC
>PVKS010023443.1:0-32373 GCA_004027875.1 Aplodontia rufa
TGCAAAGGTGGGAGGATGGGGGTGTGGTGCCCTCCACGTCAAGGAAGGAGAAGATCTGAAGATGGGCAGGAGGTTCAGATGCCACAGGTACCTCTGATGAGGCTTGAAAAAAGAAATCATAAAAATGAAGAGAACCAAGCTCTATCCTAAACCCTGATAAAAGGTGATGGAGAAAGCTGGGCTGCAAATCTATAATACAATAAGTCTCTGTGGAGAAGCAGTTTCGCCTGATGAATTTTGGGCACAGTCAGGATCACTTTAAGTAAGTTACTGATCTCTAGAAATCAGTACCATTGTTTAGCTTCAATAGCACCAAGCAATTTTTTATTGAGTGTCAAAAGTTGGCTTCTTTAATGATGTGATCAACTACTACTCTTCGTCTTTCTACGGATTATCCATGCTTGTAGCATTTGTTGCTTTTCTATCTTGCTTGCAAATAATCATTACTGTTGATTTCAACTTTATACTATTTCTCTCTTTATAGACACTTTTTGTTACTGAAAATTCTTATAAATATGGAAATGGAGAGATCGTACCTACTACCAGCTTCAGAATATTAACTGAGAGTCAACCTGATTTCATCCACTTCTCTTCATCCTTCTCACCTCACCCCTGCCACTCCAGTTTCACTCATGTCCTGGCCACTATGCCACAGGGGTTTCTATGCAGAGTGTGTCTTGTCATGACTTAGTCTTTCAGGTCAGCGCTATCTCTTTCTTTCAGGATACATACCTTGATGTCACATGATGCTCCAGGGATCGCAACACCAAAGCAAGAGGTTTGGGAAGCAAGGTTAGAAGTTCATTGTATTTGTTTACTCTTGCAGTATTGGACACTAAACTCAAGGTCTCAGGCATGCTAGGCAAGCACTCTACCACTGAGCGATATCCCCAGTCCCTATTTTGTTTATTTATTTTAAAATAATGCAACCGTAACAAAGAGTGCTTCCTTCTCCTTCCTCACACTTCCGTGAACTTGCCTGCATTGACTGAAGCTCGCTTTCCACTTTAACTCTGTCTGCAGAAATGCCCACTTCCGGAGCGCTGGCCAGCGCTTCACACCGCTCTAACCAGGTGACAAAGGACGACAGTTCTTTCTCTAACCTAAAGGGAGCAAAGGAAAGGAACAAGTTCATCCGAAGTTATCATGCCAGCAGATTATAAACCTTTCCAAGGTCGGAGGGCCCAACGTGAACACGATAAACAAAGCAAGGTTGGTTTTGCTGTTCCTGAATGCAAGAGAACACACCACTTAAAACTGTAACGTATAAAAATATATGCACGTCTCTCCATTCCCCGACCTCCACCTCCCTGCAGGGAGGTCCTGCATTGTACATCCGAGATGCCAATTCCTCCCCACTTAAAGATAGTGCATAAAGAATTTCACACTTAGTAGTGGCAGCAACTCGAGAGAACACACTGCTCACCTCTGCCAGTGGGCCAAAAGCTTCTCCAGCGCCTTCTGTCTCTCCTTAGCCTTCCCTCCTGCCACCTCATACTGCTGCTGAAGAGCTGCTGCTTCCTGCACGCAGGTGTCTCTGTGAACGACCTTCCGGGCACTGGCTGAGACAGTGGCCACTGTGCTGCTAAGAGACTCCAGGGCCTGACTGAGATCCTGAGGACAGTGCAAGAGGAACAGGGAGAGTCCTGAATTCACAGCGCGTGGGGTCCAAGATGGCTTGCGATGCCTGAGACCATGGGGAGCTCTAAACCCTGCATGTGCTACGCTCTTTCCTATGCACACACCTGTGCGAGTCTAAATTCAAAACTAGGCACCAGAAGTCAGCAATAACAACACAAAACAGCCATGACAACCTCTGTAATAAAAATTATTTAAACGGTACCAATTGTTTATTTCGGGTATTTTCCGTTCAATATTTTTGACCTGTAGTTAACTTAGGTAATTGACATCACCAAAGGTCAAAGGTGGATGCGGGACTACTGGACAACAGAGTCCCAGGACTGAGCATCGAGACCCGGGTTTTTCTTTGAGGTCCATCATCACAAAACATTTTCACTGTGCCGCCATAAATGACAATGGCACTAAAAAATGTCTGCCATGATCTGCAGCAACACACAGCGAAAACGAGGAGGAAGTTACTTCACTGATGCCAAAGTCAAAAATGAGACAATGGGGGGGATTTTCTCCAAATAAGTGTGTGCCTCCAGACTTGAATGACTTTCAGTTTCCCTCAAGAAATAAGCTCATTTGTGAAAATTATTATTCATTTTATGCTAAATATATCAGTATTTTAAAGCCCTAGTCTTAATTATTTTTTTAGTTTTTTATTAAGAAATTTATTTGTTGAACAATCAAGCATACTTCTAATGAAAAATATAATATATATAAGTTCTGAATATTAGGTTTATCCCCCAAGACCCCCCAATTATCCACCCTTATCCCTCCCCCTCCCTCCTTCCCAAAACATCTCTACAAATGCCTTAGGTTGCGTGTCATGTAACATGCTATATCATCTGTAGCATATGGAAATGAGCCAGGCACAGTGTATGAACCTGCAGTCCCAGCTACTCTGGAGGCTGAGGCAGGAGGATTGCTTGAGACAAGGAGTTCGAGACCAGCCTGGGCAACAAAGTAAAATCCCATTAAAAAAAAATATATATATGTATATACAGATATATGAGTGTGTGTATTTCAGATACATATTTATTCAAATATATATTTACATGTTATTCAGATCTAGATCTATATATATGATACACACAGAGTTATGACTTATTAGGTGCTGTCAGGAATTAATGGTGATAATAATAAGAACACAATTCAGAACGTGACAGGCATTATACCATGCTATGCTCACATAGGTATTAACTTTTTCAGTATTTCTAAGAACACTAAGTGGTATGTTCTTTCGTTGTCTTCCATTTTACAGACTAGAAAATCAAGATGGAGAAAACACACTTGCATTAGGAAATCCAAATATTAGAAAACACAGAATGCTATTCTATACTATATTCTAGCACTCTATCACCCACTTCATTGTGTATTGCAATAATTTCATCAAATTGGATTTTCTTACATTTCATCATTTTTGAGATCTTTAAAAAACTCGTAAGTAACACAAATGAATTCTCATTATGAATATCCAAACAATACAGATCCCACTCCCCTTTCCAGAAGTGCCACGTCAATCATTTGCTTTCTACTGCTGCAGCCCTCCTTGTCTGGATTTATGTGCATACATGCACATGGGGTTAGCATGCTTAATTTTAGCATTTATTTGTGCATGTGTCTCCCTCTTTGCTCCTTTCCCCTGATCCTGCCAAAGCTATCTGTTTGTTACCTTGCCAAAGATTTGACAATGGTCACTGCAAGGACCAGATTAAAAAAAAAAAGAAGCCAGTTGTAGAAACAGGTGAACAGATCAGCGAGGACACATTTTTTTGCATGCATGAATAAAACAGGTTAAAATGTGAAATCTGCTATGCACACGTTTCTTCTTGCACACTTGATTTTCTATAATGCTGGCAAGAGGTGAAAGGTTGATTAACGTTATTATCTCAAAATGTCACAAGTTCTCAGTAAAAGAGAGAAATATATTCTAAATGAATATCCATTTAATATATATGTTAATGAGAATTTATTGGCATACTTACATTTCTTGTGTTTTACGAAGTGAATACATTTCATCTATATTATTCCTCAACTAACATAAATTTTTTTCTCAATTTTAACCCTCCTAAAAATACTTACCCTTTTCTTTTTCAAGTTGGATTTATCAAATTTGAGAATGGATCAATAAGCAGAAATGTTGAAGATGCTCTTACCATATGTTCTTGGAGAACTCTGTATGTTTCTGTAGCTGAAGAACATGTTTTAACAGGATCAGTAAGTTTATCTTCAAATTCAGACACAGACTGCTGGATCTGAAAAAAAATGGTAAAATATAACAATAATGGTGGGAAAAATATACATCAAAGCCAAAAATATTATTGAGAAAGCAGCATACCTACCTTCTATGGACAACCTCCAATATGGTGATAAATGCACTTTTAAAAAACCTAAAATCAATGTGCCCTATTATTTGAAAGGAAAATAATTCAGCCTTAATGACTATCTGAATATAATGCATAATGACATTTACAAGGTCATTATACATATATTTGAGTGTATATATATGCACATACATATATATGGCTATACATTTGTTTATCTAAAATAGTACCTTATAAATAATTTTGAATTTAGTTATCACTGACAACTTGGTAAACAATGGGAAAGTTGTTTTTCTTCATTACACCATTTATGGAATTTTTATTGCATGTTTGTACAAATGCAATATGAGTGTATAACTTTAGCATGCTTGCATTCTTACCTTTTGAAGATTATCTTCAAACTTTTGCTGCTGAGACAAGTGCCCCAGTACTGTTCCTTCAAGACGCTGTGCGTGCTCTCGGAGTTCTTCCCAGTATCTTCTTATCTGTGTCAACTTGGCTTTGATGCGAGCGGATTCTCCAGTGGTAATAAACTGAGCAAAAGACTGAGCTTCTTCTTCCAATCCTGTAATGCTGCTGATCTCACTCTCGATTTCCTGGATCGTGACCTAATATTTGAAACAAGAAAATGACAATGCAGGTTGAATATTTACTTGCCTTCCTGAAATGATATAATTATCTACAATGAAGAGTAGAAAAGTTCCTTATCCAATATCAAACATGCTTGCATGATTAGAGAGCAGCTATGAACCAATAACTTGTGTTTCCTGACTTCGTTTGAAGCAAACGCTCAGGCAGACAGTGGCTGCAGTATTCGCTGGATAGGGAATAAAGAGAAATAGGTGCCCCAGCTTGCAGGGAAATTAGCAGGAGGATGTCCCTGGACCTCTTACAGTATCTCCAAAGGCAGAGGTTTATCTGCTTACCCCATTGATCAAGCCCTTAAATCGTTTGATCTCAGAAAACCATTTGACCTAGGAACTCATGGAAACACTAATATCGATATTCAACTAGTTTTTCTAAAACATAGTTGAGTGTTTCAAACTTTACTAAACTCAAGGAGATTCTGACTGAATGCTACTTGAAGCCAGTCTTCCCTAAGGTACCCTTTATTTTGCATGTCAGTGTTTTCCTAATGTAGAATGCTTTGGGACACCTGGATCCCATTCCCAGGGACCAGACATACTAAGATGGGGCCCAAGGTTTAACTTCTGGCAAATTCCCATGGGCTACTTTCCTTTCCTTCCTTAGTTATGCACCCTGCAGGAAAGCCCTGGATACTATCATTTTAATGTGAAGCCAAAGGGACATTTTACAAATAACCCAATGCTTGGAAAGTTCTGATGGCTACGCCAGATGTGTATGCATTTGTGTTTGCGGGCCCAGGAGAGGACTCTCATGAATATAGGGCTTACTTATGTGTAGGAAAATGAAAATTATTTCTCTGAGGAAAAGGATCAAATCATACAATCAAAACGATGCTCCAAAAATGCAAGTCAAGTTTCAATTCCAATAATTAAAACAGAAAATGCTGTTACTATGGGGGAAAAAAATCAGTTTGTGGTTTCTGTCTAGATGAGGCAATCAGAAATAACTAACATCAGAATTTCAGGTAGGGACCATTTATTTTATTTTTCATATATGTGACTACAGTGGTATATCTGATAACTAATTGAGCATTAATGCAGACTTTCTTTTACTGCTCTTTAAGATTTGTTTTTTCAAAAGTACTCATCAATTCAACAAATAAATGTTGAGTGTCTTCTAGGTACTAATAAATCTTCTAGGTACTTGCACACAACTTGGTTCAGAAGAAAGTTCATAGTTCTTAAACATGAACATGTCACCAACGAAGTCATCAATAGAAACCAATCATATTGTGATAAATAAAAAAAAGAGTGGCTTGGCAGTTACGGTGCTTGCCTGGCATGCGTAAGGATGCAGGTTCGAACCTCAGCACCATATACACAATGAAGTGTCAGAGCAATAAAAGTCACATGAAACACTAAGTAAAACTGATTCTCTCTCTCTCTCTCTCTCTCTCTCTCTCTCTCTGTCCCTGTCTCTTAAACATTCCATCCAAAAGAAGAAGATAGAAGATTAATTCAGTGTATGTTCTTATAGTTTATCAATATCAACACTTCATTAATTTTAATCCTAAGGTTGTTTTAACGTAAGAAATCTATGACAAATTTTACCATCTATTTAATATTTCCTATAAGATAGCCTCCTGTTTGGAAATAGAATAGGAGCCTAGGAAATCAAATTCCATAGATGGTGCATTCTACTCTATCTTTGCTTATTTATAGCGAATGTCTTTTTCCTGGTAATGATATTATTTAATATATTTTAGATCACTTTCAAAAATGCCACTTTGGGCATATTAAAATACATTTCAAGTCTGATGATAAAGAAATTCATAAGTAGCTATTTATGTATTTAAAAATAAAATATGCAGTTGTATTTTTCCTGGAAAACAACAAGTTAATATTTGATCATTGATATATTTCAAAAGTTCTGAATAAAACTTAAAATGACAGCAAATGAATTATAGAAAGGATAAATAAAAAGTCTGTTAATTTTGAAAGAAATTTTTGTGACAAAGCTGCTTAAATGTGCTATTCTTTTGTTCTGAGAATTTAGTAAAAGTGATTAAAAGTGATAACTTTTAGAAATGGTTTTAAAGATTAAAATGTTTCATGAAGACTCTTTTAGGGCTTGGTTTGTATTTTTCTTAGTGCTCCACAAGAGACATAGCAGGCTGTGTGCATGCCACTCCATGTGTCCTTGGATGATTTGGTCCACCTATGATCTAAGCTAAGTGACCCTCCCACCCTGCACATGGTAAGAACTTGTTCTGAGCCACAGTGTGAAGTGTTTCATCACCTCAGTATTTATTTTAGTATATTTAATAGAATGAAAGAGCAAAGGGTCTTTCCATAGAAAAAAAAAACCCAAAAAAAGAAACAAGATGAAAAGATGTGCCTGGGGCCTGGAGCGGTAGCACTTGCCTACCATGCACAAGTATGCGGGTTCAAACCCCAGGACCACGTACGCAACCAAGTGTCCAAGCAGTGAAAGCCACATGAAAAGCTAAATAAAAATTGATTCTATCTTTCTCTCTCTGTCATTGTCCCTCTATCTTTTTTTTTTTAAATTCCTGAATTTTTAAAATGTGCAGTATGGAATTACATAAAAGAACACAATAGATGAGAGCTCCAAACCCAAGTCTTTCAGTTCGTTTGTCTTTGAGTACAGTGGATGATGATAATCTAACCACATGTTTATGTTGGAGCTTGGAAAGCTAATGTAACAGCGTCTCCATCCACACCCAAGGTTATAAATGAAAATATTGGAGCCAACAGGTCTGATTGCTTCACTGACAGAAAGCTGCATTTGAGCTCCCCCTTGTGGTTGGTGTGGGTGAACGCCACTAATACTAATTTTAACATTCCGACTGGTTCTTAACGTACAGTTGTAGAGGATGGGCATATTTCATGTTGTAAAAGAGAATCAAGAGACCACTCAATGTGGGTTAATTCAAAATCAAGGAAAAGAATAATGGAACCATAAAAATATTTTAATGATATTTCACACAATATTGACTCTGAATGCATACGTCTGACAATATGAGTACACGATTCCATCAAGACCTCTTCGCTTGGTATTTAGTGTGAACTTAATTTTAATAGAGTCACAGAGCAATGAAAGATTTGTCCTGGGACCAAATAGTTTTTTATGAAATAAATATATGAAAGGAGATCTTAAATCTAGACATAGATTATTAATGTAACATCCGAGCAGGTCACCTTAATCTGGCTGATCTGCAAGTCCATAGCAGATGATGAAGTTTCCAAGGCATTGAGTTCTTTCTCTTTCTCAGTTATCCAGACGGACAGGTTCTCAAAATTACTGCCAAAATGATCCCACTTGTTTTTCACCATTTCCATGGTTTTAATACTAAAATTAACCAAATTAAGTAAAAAAAAAGTTGCAATATTTTAACAGAGAACAACAACATCAGGTGAAAAGATAGTGAAGACATTTGTGATTATTTCAAAGCTGGAAATATTTGAGCAAGAAAAAAAATGTGCACTTGGTCTGAGTAGTCAGGTCTCAAGTCTTCCTAGCTCTTCTGAGAACAGGCTCTTAAGAGGACAGCACTGAGGCTGTTTGGAAATGCAACTGCACTGCAAACAAAGTATTGCTGGGTCTAGAAGGGGTTGAATCAGGTATAACTAACTCCGCATGTGACCAGTGCTTGCCAGGGCTATTCCAACAAACTCTGCTAGAACAGACGCCAGTGGGCACCATTTTTAATAGTGCTGTTCTCACGAACATGTTCTTCTTGCTTGTAAAGGAGAGATTCTGACAAGATGCTTCATACTAGACCCTGCTCCCCAGTGGGAACTGCTTCCTTCATTACAACGGCACCTTTGATTTATAATCTATAATGATTTCAGCTATCCATACATGTTCAATGATGCTAACTCTAAAAGACTTTCATAAATTCTTGTTCAAGAGCACCCTAACTGCGTTTAGACTATGTGAGCATTATGTGTAACAAAATTGGAACTATAGATTCTCAGTTTATATCAATTGTGCATATATATGGCTTTCAGTTTAGAAAAAGACTAAGAAACTAAGAATATATCATTGAATTGATAAGTCCTTGGGTTAAAAAAAATAACATCCCTGTTTACCCAAAGGCACTTGGAGTCATGAAGAAAAAAAATGGTATCATTGATTGTCAAATTAAATAGTATTGCAGTCTCAGATTTATACCCTGGACATGCCTAATGCTCTTAACAGTACAGGAAAACAAGCTACGTTATATTGCAAGATTTTAAATAAAATAAAGACACAAATGGGTATTCTTCATAGAAGTAATCTCCTTTCCAATAATATGTTCTACTATTTCCATTACTTGATGGAGAATATTTAATATAAAGTCCTCAAAGTTTCAAATTACAGTTTCAAATAAAATATTTATCGATCTTTAAAGTTTAGACAAAAGGAAAATGTTAATTTCAAAATGTTAATAGTATTAAAAACAATTTTTACATTCTAAAATCCATCTTAGAAATTATGTCTTATTTCCTAAGAATAATAGACCATGTATCATTAATTTGACACTACGCAGAAATGTTTAACCATATTATTTTGGGGAGGATTGACCATATCCTTATAAGTTTATCCTGTATATGTTATATCTATAGCAGGACATTAAGTCCAACTGTTATTTCTTTCTTTTCAATATAAATAAACATTAAATGCTTAAAAATAGAAGATTTTTAAAGTTAATTTCTGAAATAGCATACCAATCCATGACAATTTCAATACTGAGGCACTGTAAGAAAGCTTATGAGCTTTGAACTGGGGACATTTGATCTATGGAATGTGTGTCTAGATCTAATCTATACTACCAAAATATCTCCCCTTCCTGCTAACTGGTGACAGCAGAATAATACAGTTTTTAAAAAGTAAAAAAAAAAAAAAATTAAGATTCCTTCTACAATGTACAAAGGCCACAGAATGAAATCAATATGGCTTTCTCGTGAACATAATCGGTTTAAGGTGCAAACGCCACGTCCCTTACATATTCTGTTACAGATACTGGTTTTCGTGTTGAGGATACTTTCTTTTGAACCGAGAGTCACATCCCGAATACACAGACACTTTGAGATCTTACAAGACGATTTTGATACAAGACACAGGCAAGCCCGCTTTAGCATTATCTCAGGGAAGGAAGCTTAGGAGTGGAGGGGCACATACTCTTCTTCAAGGGTGTCTTCTAGCTTTTTGACCTGCTCTTTGATTGATGTGGCCTGTTGCTGAAGCAGCTGCTTATTCTTCGGCCCCAGTGGAATCTCTGAAGCTTCCTTCACCAGGTTCTCAGCCTGGACTGCAATACTTTCTGTCCGCTTAGAAAACTCCTAGGGGAAAGATATCATCGCTGTTAGGTCCACATTTTATACTGCAAACTCTCCCTCCAGCAAATGCATATTCTCCCTGCTCTCCCATCTCCCCAGAATACACAGGCAGCTGGATGATTGGATTCATACAGGAATTCATTTATATTGTTCTAAACAGTAAAACTGATTTACTGTCATGTGCCACTTCACTAAATTTGTTTCCATTTTATATACACAACCAGCTGTATCTTCATAGTCACCCAGCAATCCTCTTTGAAATATTTCCTCCCTTGCTTCCTGTCTTGATTTACAGTTTAGAATTCTGGGCTCATTACAATAATGAATATATATATATATATATATATATATATATATATATATATTATGTATTATAGGACAATTTAGAAATGCTCAACAGTGATCATTTCTTCAATAATACAGATAATTGGTTTATTTAATTGAGAAATATCTCAACCAATACAGAGTACTGGTGATCCTTCCCGTACAGAAACATTTTTGCTTACTAGTTCCCTAGAAAGAGAGAGAATTGGATCTCAACACTGTTAAATCTTATTTTTTTCCAATGCATTTGCAAGGTGATGGAAAGGAGGTAAGTTTTCAACCAGGCAACCCCGGGCTGAACCCTCAGATGTGTTAATCACTAGTTGTTTCCCTTGGTGAATAACACTGGAAATGCCCGTGATGGCGCCCTCTTGAAAGGGTACTTTCTGCATGCCATTAGCAAATCCATTTTTAACTGCCTTACACTCTGGCAGGTACCAATTATCATTTTTATGTCCTTCCACACAAAAATGGAAGAAAATGGCTTATTGATTCTATCGAGTGATTTTTCAACAATTCTGAGGTATTTTAATTTAAAAGCAAATTTTACATGCATGAGGCACCGGTAAACTTTAGATGTTACCTGAATTTTGTCAGGTAAATAATGTTGAATACTAAATTAGAAAAAGTTAACCTGGTGATAATCTTGAATGAAGAAAATTAATGTCTCGTATCTTTTCATGTAAGAAAATCTCATAGGAAGTTTATAATTTTGATCAGCAATTTCCTTTACTAAGCACCTAATGTAGAAATCCAAAGTAAGTATTTATAAAAAGTCAGATCTTTCACTCAGCAGCTCCCAGAACTATTATAAAATGGTATATGAGATAGTTACTACACAACTAAGCCCACATTACGTACAACTATAACGCACCAATGAAAATACAGTTACTACAGAACACTATTAAAGCTTCCTATTTAAAAGATGGATTATCCTCACGGAAATAACCAATGTCACTCCACAGAAGTAGCCTGCAATTCAAGAGAATAAAATTGAGTAAGCACAGCTTCTTACGGTATAGAGATTGATAGTGTCCTAAAATATGATATTTGCTGATGTCAAAACATTAAATTCTGTGCCTACAAGAACCCACTATTACTATCCGTGAACTTACAGTCATTGCGAAGGCAACTGGGACTCCCTAGATGTGGAGTTGAAACTAGGTTCTGCCCTTCGCTGGTGGAGTGACCCGGAGCCCTGTGAAACTATGAATTTTTATTTCCTCACCAGTACAGCCTTGCATTCTTAGCAAGTTCAAACCTGACCTTGCTGTGCACACCCTCCCACACACAAGGTGTAGAGGGCACAGCCACTCCAAGGCTGTCACCTGGAATACGGGTTGCAATATGGATGCACAGTGAGCAACGGAGAGAACAATTACCCCAGATGGCACGAGCTTGTATATCAGAGGCCACCAACACTGTGGGAAGCCATCAGTTTTTGAATGAAAATGTAACCTAGTGCCTCAGAGTGCAGTCTGTGGATGGAGAACTACTGAGTTCGAATCCCAGAGTCACCACTTAGCGATCCAGAGGTCTTGGACAGCTTCGTGTCTTTACCTGTCCTTGTTTGTACAAGAGGATTAATAATGACACCTGTTTTTTAGGAATGCTTTGAAAATCGAGAGATTAAACCAGCATGTAGCACAAATTTAATAAACATTACTGCATATTATTAAATCAATCCCAAAGTGTGGAAGACCGTGGACTGAGGAGAATTTTGATAATAACACTAAGAAGTTGGCATCTGTTCCATCTTCAGCGACTGTAACTAATCTAAAGGGATTGCTGGGAACAGAGTCACAGGGTGCCAGAAACCCTGGAGGGAAGCTGGGTGGAAAGACCCAAGAAAAAATCAACCCAGTAAGCATCTTTGTGTTGAGAAAAGCAGCAGCCTCATTTTTAATACATAAAGCATTAATACATAAATTTAAAAATTAAATTTAAAATGGTGTTCTCTTTAAATGGCTAATAAAACTGCAGAGTTGAAAAAGTCTGCGGCCTTATATAACTTCACACTCCTCAGTAAATCAATCATAGGAGAAATAACAAAAAATTAAAACTATGAGAGACAGAGAAGCTTTTTCCTGGTAAGAAAACGAAAGCGTGGGGGTTTCCTTTCTAAAGGCTGGGAAGGGAGGATGCCAGGCCCTTGTCTCTTACATGCATTTCTGCACTGTCAACCGATCCTTCCCTCCCTTTCAACTTCCCTCCCTTCTTTTCCTTCTCCTTCCTTCCTTCCTTCCTTCCTTCCTTCCTTCCTTCCTTCCTTCCTTCCTTCTTTCCTTCTTTCCTTCCTTCAACATAGAAAAGGATTTCAGAAAGGAGCTCCATCCTTCTGGGAGAATATGGGCTATCTCAAGAGTGAGATGTCCTTGGGGGTAAAGCAAGAAACACGCACTGGGGACATGGAGGCCACCCTCAGTGAGAAGCCTTAATCTAGTCTTTCTGTAAACCTCAAACTGGCACAACAGCAACCAGAACTCCCTCTAAATGCTTCATACAAATTTCTTGGCCTGCTTGGAGTACCCAGGCTGTTTGAGTTTCTGGTGTTGAATGCACCCAGCACTCTCCCAAAGACTCCCTCTCCAATGCCCAGTTAGAACACCAAACTCACTATGTCCAAAGCCAGGTTGGCCTCTTGCCCTATTAACAGCCATGCAAGCTCCCCCACTGGCTCGTACAGTCTTGCTCAGCCTCAAAACCCTGTGCTTCATCTTCTTTTCCTTTGCTCTACCCAGGTAGTTTCTCTACTTTATGTCAACTTAACCTCATCTTCGGGACCTGTCCTCATGTACTGATTGCCACCTTCATTCCCGTCCTTACTCCTGTATGCTCATTTGTAATAACTTTCTCATTGCATCCCATGACTCCCGTCTTTCAACCCTTTCAATTTTCTGCATGTGCTTGAAAATTCATCTCCTTTAAGCATAGCTCAGGCTGTTTGCCCTTTTCTTAAAAATCTTCAATGTCTCCAGATCCATGTTGCCTATAGAAAAAAAGTTTTAGCTCTTCCAAGACTCTGATGTCGCGCAATCTTCCTTCACTGATCCATGTTGCTTTAGTCTACAACACTCCTTCCCTGTGTCCAGCACTTTGGTCCCTCCTGCTGTTTCCCCTCCTAGGAAATTCTGTCTGTTCTTTGCTCCGAACCCAGCTTTTCTACATTCAGATACAAATACCAAATAGTTTCAGATACAAATACCATTGCCTCAATAGTTTTAAAAGTCTATAGTGCTGTTAGGGAATTAACCATTTCTCACTTTCATGAAAAACTTTATCTTAGTTCTCGATGTTTAAATACCACTTATGTTTTCATTTCCTGGTGTGTTGAAGAGTGTCCTCAATAAGTAACAAGTATTGATTAAATAATAATAATCAATAGAAATAATGGAGGAGAAATTGTACTTTTATCTGAATAATGAGCACCTAGGGACCACATGGTCCTCTTAATATACCTTTGTCTGTTCCAGTTCTGAAGACAAGCTTTCCAAACTGCTGAAACTCAGGAAGCGTTCATGACTGGAACCTGTTTGAAAAAGGTATCTGACCACTGTCTCTTTGTTTGTCTCAAATCTCTCCCACTTCCTTAAGGTGACCTTAAATAAAAAAAAGTAAACATACAAGGTTACAGGTTATCATTCATTCACTAAACCATCAATTTTCAGTGAATTCTCCATTCAAATTTCACAGACACATGAGAAAAGAGGCTTCCAAACTCAACATGGTGGTACACCTATAATCCCAGCTACTTAGAAGGCTGAGGCAGGAGGAGGCAAGTTCTAAGTCAGCCTAGGCAACTTAGCAAGACACTGTCTCAAAGTAAAAACTAAAAGGGATGTATCTCAGTAGTAGAGTACTCAGGGTTCAACCCCCAGTAATGAGAGGAAGAAGAAAGAACAAGGGGAAGGAGAAGTGGGAGGAGGGGGAGAAGAAAAAATGACGAGTGTTCTCTATTAAAAATTCTGGGAGCTGGAGCTCAGTGGTTACGGCACTTACCTGGCATGTGCAAGGACACAGGTTCAAACCCCAGCACCATGTACACTACCAAAGTGTCAGAGCAACAGAAGCCACATGAAAAACGAAATAAAATTCTTTCCTCCTCATTCTCTCTCTCACTGTCCCTCTCTTTAACAAAATAATAATTTCCTTTCTGGATCTCAGTGTCTTTATCTAAATAGGACACACAGACTAGATGGCTACTGAGTTTTCCCATCAGTTTGCATGTAACAATGTGGCTTTAAATGTGGATGGGTGATGAAGAAATAAAAATTTCCAATCTCTCTTGAAAAAGAGAAGAAATGGAGGCAGGAAGAAAGAGAAGTGAGCAGGTCGTCAAAATGCAAGCACTATTTTTTTTTAAAGAGAGAAAGACAGTGAGAAAGAGTGAAGAAGAGAGAATCAATTTTATTTAGTTTTTCACGTGGCTTTCATTGCTCTGTACATGGTGCTGGGGTTTGAACGCGCATACTTGCACATTCCGGGCAAGCACCATAACCGCTGAGCCACCGCTCCAGCTCCCAAACACTATTTTTAAGGGAATGTGTCAACATTGCTATGAAGTACACAGGTAGCTTAAAGGTACAGTTGCTGACTGCCTGGAAAGGGGATTTTTGGATTCAAACAAGTGTGGATCAAATCCTGGCTTGTCACTAATCACTGCTGTGTGACATGGGGCCAAGTCCTCAAACTCTTCTTAAGCATTCACACTTGTGAAATGTGCTGATTTCAGGAGCTACCTAAGGCTGATCTGATAAGTAAAGGAGTTGATTCATGGGAAATATTTTACAGGATATCAGAGCCTGAGAGGCAGAAGCAAATATTTGCCCTGCTGATAGGAGATGTAACTGGAAGTCAACACAACTTGTGCCTCTGCCAAAATGGTCCCCGAGAGTGACCAGCCCTACCTGGATGCGGCGTTCTTGCCTCTCCCTGCCCTGCTCCACGCTGGCCAGGGTACTCTCCAGCTTCCGCAGCTCCTCGTGGCCCGGGCCAGCCAGCCCACCTGCTCCCTGCTGCGCCTGCTCCATCTGCTGCTGCAGGGCCTTCTTCTTGGCTGAGATCATCTTCGTCTTTTGCTGGAAGCAGTGGTTTAACACATGAATGTACATTTCACTCTCTAGGTAGCTAAGCAGGGCCACAAGCACCCACCCTTCGTAGAGGTACAGAAAGGTAGGACCTCATGCAGCAGGGGTCTACACTGCTTTAAAGTTGAGTTAAACAATTACAGTAGTCATAATTATAATGGGGTCTCCATAGTAGGCAAAGGTGGACATTATTTATAAATATTTTATTTTTAATGGCAAATGATGTAAATAATTTGGATTTAGTGTTTTAATTTTGTGCACATTTTGAGAACATTTAACATTTGGGGCAATACTCCAGAAAGAATTGGGCAAAACAGTGCATTTGACATAACTCTTTTTAATCCTTTTCTTTCTAAAAACCTATAGTCTCTATTTTTCTGTTTTCCTTGATGTAGTGAAAATGCAGAGAGTAAGAGATTTCCCTCCTAGGTTTACTAGAAATAATTCATGTGCTGAGATATTTTAAGGAAAGCTGTCTTTTAAAGAAATCTCTTCACTGAAGTATCATCTTCAAACAGAATAGTACATAGATCTCAAGTGTACTGCTACGGATCTTCACAATGAAGGAAGCACCTGGTCCAAGAAATGTGAGAAGATCTTTAAAATACTAACCTTTAAAATATATACCTTCAATCTATATTTCTCTCAATTAAAGTAAATAGAAAAAGAAATAATTTTACAAGATTGAAGACAATGTAAAGGATAACAGGCTTTGTATAATTATTAACTAAATCTATAAAGCTTAAAGGTTGCTATTTTACATATACTTTTAATCCATTTTGTACATATTAAATCAATTAGCATTTTGCTATGCATCAAATTAGCTAGAAATTTATCATTAAGTATTTTGTTTGAATCATGTCTTCATTTATATTGAGTTTGACAAGCAATACATTCCAGTTATGTTTATATTTTAATGTCCACTATAAGACTATCAGGAAATAAGCTGATTAAAATTGTTTCTTGTTGGGGTTGGAGTGGTGACTCAGTGGTTGAAGTGCTTGTCTGGCATGGGTGAGGACTCAGGTTCAAACCCTAGTACCACGTACACAACAAAGTGTTGGAGTAATGAAAGTCACATGAAAACTAAATAAAACTGATTCTCTCTTTCTCTCTCTCAGTCCCTCTCTCTTTAAAAAAAAAGTTTGTCATCAGGGTCTGGGGATATAGTTCAGTGGTAAAAAGGCTGCTTAGCATGCACAAGGTCCTGGGTTCAATCTCCAGCATGCGCTGCACATACACACATCATTTATTTTCAATATACATACTAGAATTCCTTTACTTCTATTTGTAATCCTTTGTCAGAGTACATTCTTCTGAGAAGTCTGACACTTCAAGGAAATTATAACTTCCCAAACTAAAATGACTTTGAAGTTGTAAATTGAAGAACTATTTTAATATCATGACAAGAGAATAGTGATCTCAAATCTGAAGCAATTTGAGTCTCTCTGATTTCCTCCCCTGTTATGAAAAGGACAGTTTATCCAGCTTTGTGCAAATTTTTGGAGCTAAATCAATTCACTATCCACCCAATTCCTTGAAAATTTTGATGTCATCAAATCATTCTGTCTAGGAATTTGTCTTGCAGGATATTAAGAATTATTTAACGTTTAGCAGAGAGAACAAAAAGTAGAAGTGCCAAGTTCTTTTAACCATTCAACCTTTTCTTCCCTTGCTCTCTCTACCCATCTCCTAGCCCAGGATGTATTCTTTATCTCTCTGGTCTGCAGATAACTAATCAATTTTGCACAATTGCATCTCAGGGCACTTCTACCTGGTGATGAAGAAGTAACTGCTGTGCTTCAAACAGATTTTCAGTGTCCAGTATCTTCTCAGCTTGTTCCTGGACTTCTTGAGAGCCGGAAATTAATTCTTCTAGGGAACTTTTTACAATTTCTTTGTACTGAACACAGTCCCCAAAGTTGCTTAACATCTTTTCAACCTAAATTTTCATTGAAAAATAAAGGAAATTACATGCTACTTTGTAAAATAATATTATTGTAAGGCATAATCAACAAATTAACATAGTATGTATGTAAGATGTATAATGTGATTCCCTGGTAAACACATAGAGAAGGGACTTCTCCAGTCAAGCTCATTAGCCTATCCATCACCCACACATTTAGTCCAAACATTAGAGTAGAACATTTTATGTCTACTCTCTCAGGAAATTACAAGTATATAGCACACATTATTAATTATGGTTATTATACAGCACACTGTACCTCCAGAATTTATTCATCTTATAATTTTAAGGTCATACCCTTTGATCAAAATCACCATGTTTAAATCCATGAAATCTAATGTTTTAGGGGTATGTGTAGTCTGTCTGAATAACTACAAATACATTCATAGATCTCTAACTTCTATTCATTCACATATTCTTGAGGCTTATTTAATGATTATTAAACTGCATAGCCACTTGCAGAAACTGCAAGTCTCATTTGATTTGGTGCTCTGTGCCATATTAAAAACCCATTCTAAAACAAAAAGGGAAAAAAATCATCTACTGTATTTGGCAGTCAAAGCAGGATTTAAAAAACCTAACTCTCTATTGAACGTATCATGTCCTGGGTCCCTTTTATCATAATCTCACGACTAATACCTATTTGTAACAATGCCTTACAAGAAAGTTAAGTTCATCCTATTTGGTAAATAAGAAAAAAAACCCCAAAAACTGTAGAGAAGGGGAAAAAAAGAATTGAAGAGTATTTTTTGAACATGCACTTCCAGTATTTCTAAATAAAACAAATATAATTCCTAATTTTGTGGTTCTTTAGCAGATTCCTTTCTTGTATTTTTCCTGAGTTTCAAGCCTCCTCTTCTGTCTGATGCCTGCTTTCTCTAGTTTCACCAATCACTTCCGTTTTCTGCATCTTTACTTAGATCACCATTTTTAGATTTTATCATCGTTTGCTTTCCACTGACATCTTCCAGTTTACTGTTCTCCTATTGATTTTTTCTTTGACATTGCTGATCTGACTTTGTCTGGGTTACTGGAAGTGTGCTGTTCTCCAAACAAGCAGCAATGAGAGCCCATGAGAGCCACAGATTCCAGATCTCTGTCTACATCATCAGCTCTGTAAAAAGCAGTGCCCCTTCAGGAGACCCTGCAAACCCACCCACCACCTTTCCTTCTTACAGGGACGATTGCCAACATCCATGTCCAGCATTGATTTAAACATTAAGTGGATTATTATCAAAGGAAGGGCCTGTCTGTGCCCAGTCCATCCTCTCATGTGTCTACATATGCAAAATGTGTTTTTATCCATTCTTCTCTTTTTGTTTTCAATAAGCAATTAAGTAGAAAAAAGAGTGCCAATATAAATCACACAGAAGCTTCAGCTAGATGAATGTGCAAAAAATTAACATCTGTACAAACACCTTTCAGAAGTGGCCTGTAAGTCCCATGGATGTCACTACATGAGTACTGGAAGAAGCAAATTGTCTAGGTAAAATGTGGCAGAGAAGAACAACTAATAATTTTAAAGGTTGCCATGTGTTTTGTGGAGAAGAGGCAAATATATTAAGGATTTGACTATTGGTGTGAGTGTCATCTTCCCATGTACTAACTTTCTAGACTATTCTTCCTTTCACTTTTATTGTCTTTGCTAAGGAAAGAGTAGAAGGGCGGGTGTCAAATTTTCATCCTCAATATGGAAGTGGCACCTAACTGAACTAGACCATTGCTACGAAAGACAGGTAACCAAAGCATTGGCGAGCTCATGCTCCATATCACCATTTTCAATTTGTTCAATATTCTAAAAAAAACTGTAATTTATATATCAAAATTCTCATGCAAAACTATAGTCATAAGCAATTCCAAGTATTTGGGGCTTATGTAAATTCCTCACCAAGGTCTCCAGAAGCTCTATTCACATAGATTTAAATTCTAAAAGGTTAATACAAACTGTTACAGAAATCTACAGGGAATTCCAGACCTTCAGAATCAGAGAGCTTTGTGAACATTTTGTAGTCATCCAATAGAGCATTTTCCATGTAAGTTTTTATATAAGTGATGTCAAGAAACACTGGTAAACATTTATATTATTTTACTACATTATCCTCCCCCACACAAATTCATACACCACTAAGGGTGGGAGAGGCCTTACTAGAAATGAAGTTGGTTAATGTATAAAGGAATATACATAAACATTGGAATGCTCGTTAAGTTTAAAATGAGCCAACCTTGACTAAGGAAAATTTCCAGACCTGCTGGATATTTTATTATTACCAGGTCCTGGTTATCAACATTTAGTCTGTTCAGGTGCTGTACTGAAAGCTTCACATGCGTTACTGCATTTAATCCTGTGGCTCCCTTTTAGGGTAAGCATTTTTAATGCTGTTTTATAAACAAGGAAGTCAGGTCCTGGAGACATCAAATAACAAACTGAAGGTTATATGGGAAGTAGGACATTGGATATAGGCTCTGGCCTTGTCTAACTCTCTTAAGCTTTGTTCTTAACCTTTATAATATACATTAAAGTAACTATGAAATCACAGTGCTTTTAGTAAGAGCACAAAAAATGTAGATTAATAAGCTTTAAACTCTAGATTTAGGCTTTTAATCTGAATGAATCCAATAATGGCATTGACCATAATTCAAACATTTTCAACTTTCCCCCAAATCATCCCATAAATAAATATAACTATTGAGTTTCAACTAGTTTCCTTATAAAATTACTTGCTAAACTCCTATCCAAAGAAGAGAACCCCCCAGACTCCTTGCCCAGAAGTCTGTTTCCAGTGTTGGTGAAGTGACATACCTCCGACAGCAATGTCATGAGAGTCTTGAACGAGCTGGAGAGTTTTGCCAGCTCATCTCCTTGTTTCTGTGCTTCATTCTCAGAAGAAACTTCAGTCAAAATTTTAAGCCTGGATTTCAGCCAGCTGAGAGTCTCCCCTTTCTTGGTAACATCATGTCTGATCTCCTGGAATGAAAGGACCCTTGAGCAAAGTGCAATTGTGAATCCTGATGTTCAGCAGGAAAGGTCTCAACCTAAGAAGCCGTGTCAGGTGGAAAGAAGCTCCTGATTATTGTGCTTTCTGCATGCATCTTTAACCAAAGTCCACAGGCACACAAAAGGAAAGTTCTTCAATGCCAATAACTGCTGGATAAAATAAGTCCTGTTCCCCCAGGATCACCTTCGTAATTAGATTGGGTAGATACAGATATTTCTTTAATCGCACAAAGATGCTTACAAAACTACCATAGAAGAAAACAAGATGCCCAAATAAGGAATTATAACATATATACTTTGTTATGGCATTTTCTGTGAGCTGAAAGGAACATGGTATGAAAAAAAATGTGATTGTCCTTTTGTATTTAGTTAGCTGGGCTTTTTTTAATCAAAGAGTTTACTTATTAAATATTGTTATAGGTGCTCTAAAGATTTAACTTCATTAACTTATATTTTATCTCATTTTTGTTAGCTTGTATAAATCAACACCCCAGATATTAAGATATGTAAAAAGGATCACAGCCCTAATCCAGGCAGGGACAACTTATCAGCCAAGACAATGCTGGAAAGATTCCAGGGGTTCAGACTTGCAGGATTGGTGACCAAGGGCATGGTGACTGTCCCTCATACACCACAAACTGGTGTCGTGCAGGGCAGGGGACTCCAACACACATATTATGTAACTCAGAGTTTTCCCAGGGCGAGTGCATACCAGTTAGGAAACGGTTAGTTCCAGAAGCCAGTGATCTCTGCCTGCTAAGATATGATTTTTTGTGTATCATAGTAGCGACTATGTAATGTATGGTCATTTTATATGCACACCATGACAATTTTAAGCAGTTCTAGCATTTGAGGCAACTGCATAATATAATCAGAAAGCAAATGGAACTCAGAAGACAAGAATGGAAAGAAAACATATTCTCCTTAACGGCAACTATGTGAAATGTCGCTGTGAAAAATGTTGGAAAAGGAAGAATTTCACAACAATACATGGAAGAGCCAAGTTAAGAGGTTTACTGGGTGGCATTTGAGGAAGGATAACTAACTGTCTGCAGGCCTGAGGCTGTGTCACCCTGGCTGGGTTTTCCAGACTCTTTCTCTGCTCAGAGGCTGAAAAGAATCATCCAGCCTGAATCTGATACCAAAGGAGGCCTGGAGACCTTGCTCACTCCCCTGCTTTTTCTGGCTTGCATGGCTGAAGGGGGACCGTGCAAAGGCACCCAGCCTTGTCTTCTGTGTCAGTTCTTAAATCTCTGCTGCATTACACACGCATGCAGGCAATTCTCCACTCAGCATCCCCATTAGTGGAAGATGCACTGAGGCCCCGCTGAGCACAACCAGACCTCAAAGCTGCTGACAGTTCAATAAGAGCCCACAGTTCTCCGCAGTCCTACGGGAAGGCTTATCTCTATGATAATTTTCTGAAAACCAATATTTGTCTAGAAAGCAAAAAGACAGCAGTTACATTGTCTAACATTTTATTTTTATTACTGGAAAATTTCCTGTGGCAGACAACAGATCGAACTTACATCTGTAGCACGTTTAACCTCGCTGTGGTTGGCAGTGTCGATGGCCTTGTCCTTGATTGCCTTCAACTGGGCCTCCTTAGCAGCTATCCAAGCGGAGAACTCGGAAAATCTGAAATAATACAAGTATTGTCTTATTAAAGGGAGAATATTAACAGAACGATTAGAATATATTTTCTATTTTGAATTCACTCTTGGAAATATAACAATCAAATGAATTAATAAACTGATTAACAAATTCTCTGGAAACTTTTATACAAAGTTCAGAGCAGGGGTGGGAAGCTCTGAGCTCAGGAACTTGGAGGGGGCTCAATAGAGGACAAAGATGTGTCCGGGAGTCTTTGTCCCTGGAGGAAGGAAGGGGCCATCCAAGGTCTGGCCTCATATGTCCCCACCAGATAAGACGCTAACCCAGGAGGCTGAAGGCCACCTGTGAGGAGGGTAAGGAAAACACTGAGGAGGAAGGAACTGGCCAACTCTACCTCAAAGAGAGCACCTGGGCCATGTGGCATAAGCTGCCTCACCCTGGTTCTGATTGAAATCCATTCTTTTTTGTTTTTTCTTATTTTAAGAGTAAGAGGGAATTAACTTTATTTTTTTCATCAAGCTTTTCTTCTTCCTCCACTTAGTTGTGTATATGGTGCTGGATTGAACCTGAGTCCTCACACAGGCCAGACCAGTGCCCTACACTGAGCCACCTTTCCAGTCCTGAAATCCATTTTTTTTTTTTTACCAAATGAAGCTTTTTTTTTTTTTTTTTTTTGGTACAAGAAGATGGGCACGATCATGCCATCTTTTCTTCTTTATTGTGTGAAATGAAATACATGTCATCTCTTGATTCACAATGATCTCTGGAGTAACAGAATTAAGATAGACTAGATCCTTCTGGAGACAACCAAACCAAGGCTACCTGCTGGTGAAGTCCTTCCACTTGTCTGGGTCTTCCACGAGCTTCGCATAGGCGCTGTCTATGGCAGCTCTGAGCTCTTTCAGAGTGTTGTGGCAGGTGACAGGTGTTTCCCTAACAGGGTCTCGGACTGGGAGTTTCACACACAATTCTTCAATGAGCTGTAACCTTTCCTCACAGAGATGATGAGGACCTTTGTCACTGAAGAAAATCTAACAAGTAATGAATGTTTTTATAATCCCCACGAGAAGTCATATAATATCTCCAAATGTTCATAAACTAGAGTCATGTAGACTACCAATGTGGAGAAATTAAGCATTATTTTTGCAGACCCAAAGCAAGACTGAATACCCCCTTGGAGTAACAAAGCACCTTTATAGGATTATACTTTTGGTGCAGGAGACCCACCCTGTGCTCCTTAATGATCTTTTCACTGCCTTCCTGGGGCGCCAGCTTGGTCTCTCGCTCCAGCTCAGCCCTGCATTCTTCCACTGAGGCTGAGAATCTGTTCTTCTCCACTGCTATCTTCAGGTGCAGCAAATGGTAAGGGGCCTCTCCTTGAAGATCCTGTGTTGCATAGGAAGATCAGGAGGGCAGAATCGCTCCTGTTTATGTGCATTCAGGTGAAGTGGCTCTGCAGGAGTTCCTCTAGCTCCCTCGCCCTGCCTCGGTGCCTGGTGCTCTCTCCCTTCCGGGCTGATGGGTCCCAGGTCCCCAGGGCTGGACTCACCTTCCACTGCTTATGGAGCTTCCGAACAGCTTCCTGCAGCCCCTGCTGCTCCTGCTCAGGGAGGATGTCCGTGAGCTCATCACAGGCTTTCAGGAAGGCATTGAGGACCCTCTGGTCCAGCTGACTGAAAAACTCCTGCAGGCCAGAGGGAAAGCAGTGAAGACACTGGCAGAGGAAGAGGCAGTGACTTTGCCTCTCAGCCAGCTGCTGCCCTCTTCAAAGACGATTTGCCAGGAATGAGCTATAACAACTACCATTATAAGTTAGAAGTTTCCATATCTGAAATTCAATTATAATTTTTTACATTTTAGCAAAAAGAAATTATTTGCAGTTTTCAAATTTGGTAGAGTATTTTGAAAATCCAATGGAAAAATCTTGAAACCTTGATCCCATAGCAACAGAATTTTGCTTCCTCTCTGGTAAAGACAGAGGAGCAGGAGGGAAGCCTGGGCTAAGCCTCTTAAGTCGTGGAATCTTAACCACAGTGAATCCCGGGTTCTGGTGGTTCATTACGAGCCTTACCACATTCCTCCATGTACTGGCCTGATCACACACTGAGGAGCACAATTGTGTCCCCCTCAAAGTCCTTCTTTAAAGTCCCAACCCCTAATGTGATTGTAGTTGGAGATGGGGCCTTTACAGGGCAATAAGGTTAATGAGGTCACGCTAGTGGGACCTTCATAGACCAATGTGTTTATGGCAGAAGGTATCAGAGAGTTTGCCAGCTAGCTCCGATAAGGACATGGAAAGGACAGGCAAAAGAGGGTCCTCGTGAGAACCCTACCATTTCCCAGCACCCTGATTTCATACTTTCAGTCTTTGCCACTCCTAGAAATAAATCTCTGTCACACGTCACCCACTCTATGGCATTTTGTTAAACTAAGACTATACCTGTGCACACACACACATGACCAAATCTCAGCCTCAGGTGGGTGTCTGCAGAGACGTTTTGAACAGATTCCAAGCAGAAGGTGACACATGATAGAGTGCATGAACTGAATGAGATTCTTTGTACTTTGTGGTGACAGACTTGGAACCTAGGTTTGCATCCCAAACACATTGGTTTCATCATTTGAGAATGTGATTTAAATACGGATCCACAGAAATTACACAAAAAATGATTTGAAATACACACTCTGAGAATGCCAGTCCTCTCCATACACACTTTTATATATCACCAATGTTCCCAAAATGAATGCAATTTAAAGAAGCAGGATAAACATAAAGATGGCCTCATAATGTAGGGACAAGTTTTGAATTAGCTACTGGCCTTCAAGTGGCATGGCATCTCTGCTATGACTTAGCCACTCTGTTTTAAAGAGAATCTCAGTTATAGAAGAATTTCTGAGCTAGATAATAAATTAGTAATTTGGAGAATCTGAATTTTCCTGATTCTCTATTATTTAGAGTTTTAAGAATGATCTCAGAAGGCAGTAAATTAATTGCTCTTGTTTTTTGGGGGTAGGGATAATCAGGGGTGCTTAACCACTGAGCCACATCCCAAGCTTCCCATCTTTTATTTTAAATTTTGAGACAGGGTCTCACTAAGTAGCTTAAAGCCTCACTAATTTGCTGTGGCTGGCTTTGAACCCATGATCCTCCTGCTTCAGCTTCCCAAGTTGCTGGGATTACAGGTGTATGCCACTGTGCCCCACTAATCAATAGCTCTTGAGGTCCCTCTTGCCAGCCATTTCTCAGGTCTGGTACCTAAAAATGTTCTTGCCTTCCTGACTCACCACCCCTTCCCCTCTGCATCAGATGGGAGTGCTCCTTTTATATTCTCATCCAAGATTGCCTGTGCATGCATTGGGATCATGCCCATGAAGGGCAGACTCACCGTGTGTTTCCGTAGGAGCTCCTCGGGGTCCCCCTTCTCCTCAAGGCCCTCCTGAGCAATCCGCAGAACTTTCTCCAACTCTGTCCGTGACTCCTCAAATTTCTTCATCAAGCGACTGTTGGTTTCTGCATGCTTCTTCCAATCCCCAGTTTTCTTTACCATATTCTTTTTTTTTAAGAGATAGAGGGACAGTGAGAAAGAAAGAAAAAAATAACTAATTTTTATTTAGTTTTTCATCTGGTATTCATTTCTTTGACACTTAGTTGTGTATGTGGTGCTGGGGTTCAAACCTGGGTCCTCATGCATGCCTGGCAAGCATCATAACTGCTGAGCCACCTCTCCAGCCCCTTCTTTAATGGTGAAGAGGTAAAAAATATGTAGTCATCCCTTGGTGTCCTTGGGGGATTAGTTCTAGGACCCCCAAGTATACCAAACCCACAGACGCTTCATTCTCTTATATAAAGTGGAATAGAATTTACATATAAGCTTAGGAACATTCTCTTGTATACCAGAAACCATTTCTCAATTACTTAAGAAATCTATTATAATGTAAATGTCATACAAATAGTTATTACATGGAAATAACAAGGGAATAATGACAAGAAAAAAAAGGCCATATGTGTTCAGTATAGATGCAATTTTTTCCCAAATATTTTCAACTCATGGTTGAATCTGCGGATGTGGAATGCACAGCTAGGGAGAACTAATTCTAAGCCTAATGGGATTCTGCTTTCTCATTACAGAAAGCGTCCTTTGGTCAGATAGCATCATCTTTTTTTGTTTTGGCTTCAAAAAACACTAGAGGGGAAGATAATTATAAGTATAATTAGAGTAATTAATAAGTATTTTCAATATTAACATTAGAGAAAGAAGAAACAAAGCCATTGGCTTCTAAATACCAGAAGGCGAGGGATTTTAGCAAGGGGTGAGGTTACTTGTCCTTGAGACTTGTGTGGGCTCACAGCTCTAGGGCAGGAGAGCAGATTACCTGAAAAGCAACGTGGACGTCAGCAATCTGTCTTTGTAGCTTTGTCTGATTGAAATGCCTTAACACATTGCTCAAGGTCACAAATTTTTGAACACTTTGACTGCCTTTTTCAATGAGCCCCAAGGTTTTCTTACAGCTTTCCTGACAAGCTAGAAGTTCCTATAAGAAAGGAAAACCCACAATAATGTTATATACAAGAAACAGTGAAAGAAAGAACGGAAGGAAGGAAGGAAGGGAGAGAGACAGTGAGGAAAAATTAGAAATAACAACTTTACATAGCTGCTAGGCTTTTGATCAGCAATGAGCAGAAGAACAGAGGAACATTTCTTTCCAAAAGAGCTCAATTTTAAGTAATCACTGAAGTCAGTGCTTTTTATATAAGGCATTTAAATGTCACAATGCATTTTTTTGAGATTTTTCTGTCATGCACATCTTATTAACATTAAGAAAATGACAGAGCATCAAAATCATTATTTGTTGTCTACATTCATCATACTAGCCTACGGTTAATTCAGAGAAGAATCACACAATCAATCTAATTATCAGGTTTTAATCAGACAAATTTAAACACCAATGCACATTCACTTTACTGAAAGAGTCAGATGTAGCAGATTACATATTATTTGTATACCCTAAATTTATAACATTTGAATTCCTAAGGTTCACAAGTTATCAACCTTATTAATGGAATAGTGGACTCTAGATCCTAATTTTTAAAGAAGGAAGCTGACCAGTAGACCTGGAGAAGATCTGCAGCTGAGACGCATTTGCAGGATGAGATGCAGTGGGGAGTGACAGGTCTTCCCCTACGACTCCCAGTCTAATATTGTAGTAATTTTGACAGCATAGAGTTGAAATGATTCAGCCACGCCGAGGCAGGTTGTTTTTGCCTTGAATCTAGACCTTGTATATTTCAACATCTTTCACTGCGTTGAAAATATATATTTCAAACTGCTCATCTGGGTACTTGCTTTCCATTTTCATCAACCTCAATGCAAATATTAAGAGCAGGGTTGTTTTTTGTTGTTGTTTGTTTGTTTGTTTTTTAAAGAGAGAGGGACACAGAGAGAGAGAGAGAGAGAGAACCAATTTTATTTAGGTTTTCATCTGGTTTTTGTTGCTCTGACACTTGGTTGTGTATGTGGTGCTGGGGTTTGAACCTGGATTCTCATGCATGCCAGGCAAGCTCCAGCCCCAAGAGCAGGGTTTTTAATAGGTGTATTATTTTATTTTTGGCAAAACAGAAAAGGACATATTCTTGCCTTTTTAAAACTTAGGAGGTTAAGGGGTAACATGTTAAAAATATGTTGTGAATATTAGTAATATTTATCGCTGATAATAATAATAATATGAACATTAATTATGCAAAGCTTATTGGATGGCAATTCACAGCAATTTGAGAAAGTAGGAAATGGTACCATGTCCCACAATGAATGAATCCTTACAATATAAGGAGATGTCATTAAAATAGGGTTTGAAGATATAATGACTATGGCTTCACTATTAATAATAATAGTAATGCTACATTACAGAATACACATTATTAGGTATAATCACCTTCGTTTTAAGATAAGGACATTTAACTAATCAAGACTTCATGATTTTCTGTATCAGACAGACCTAAGATCTGAGTATCTATGTGACTCATTGCAGATACTCTGCTGTTTCCATTAAGAGAATCTGCCTATTTCCACAAATCCATTTGAATTAGTGCAGTGGCAACCTCTCTTGCAATAGTTTCACCTCATCTGATAGATGGGCTCATTTATAATAAACCAACCAAGTCAGCCAGCTAACTATAATGCTCAGGAGGCGACTGCTAGGCACACAGATCTGCTCACTAAAAACGAGACAAGCAATTGATTATCGCACCAAGCACATGTCTAGAGTTTTGTGGCTGTGTAAACAGATTGATTCCCAGGGTTAAAGAAAAGCTCTCATAAGACATACATTATAGATACCTGATATATCTGATGATATATATCTCCAAAGACTCAAGGGATGGAAGATCATACACTTTTTTAAATGAAAGTCATCATTTTTTTTAGTTAGGTAGCAGGTAATGACCAAAGAGATGTGCAGGAAGCAGCAGGAAATCATCACCCCTCACCCACACACAAACAAAGAGTCCATACAATGAAAAGGTTTTGTTTTATTTGGGTCAGGGGTACCTAACCACTGAGTGGCATCCCCAGCCTTTTTTTTTTTTTTTTTGAGACAAGGTCTTGCTAAGTTCCTGAGGCTACCTTTGAACTTGCCTTCCAAGACTAAAATTTTTTAAAATATTTATTTTTTATCCTTTTATCCATTTAAAGTACCAGAGAGAATTTATTTACATTGAACTTTTTTGTGGACTTTGTTCACGAAATATGATCCCTAGATTCACTGGTAAAGGATACACTACCAGAAAATGAAATATAAAGTAGAGACAGTTACAGAAGGTCCTTCTAGTGGGTGCCCATTTGTTTCAAGGTAGATTAGTGGTCTTGGTTCTACTTTAGAGACATACTCCTTGTTTTGGAGAAACATTGTGGACTTTCATCATGCTCCCAGATGCCTGCTGAGAAAAATCCAAGTTCAAAGAAGCCAGAGGCAGATGCTCAAGGCACACTGGTCTTGATAATTTTGTTCCACTCAGGGAGCTGCTTAACTCAGAAGATGAGGGCAGGGCTCTGAGCACTGCGTGTTCCAAGCCTCTAGAGTGACTACCCACTGGAAACAGGCCAGGTCCCCCAGCAGCCAGGCTTTCATTTAGACAAAACATGCATTTTTGTTTTGAGTTACTAGTACTGTACAATTCTAATGAAATGTTTTTGTCCTGACCAAATTTCCATTATGGAAGCAGCACCACAGTCTTAGCACATGTACTTTAAAATAATTATGTTTTCCAAAAAGAAGTTTTCCCACCTGATGTTTCTGTTTAAAAAGGGCACTCGATTGTGCCTCACGCTGAAGAACCGTTATAATTTCATTGATTTTCCCGAGTAAGTCATAGAAGGCCGTGATCTGCTTTTCTAATTCCTCCAATGGAATCGACAGCTGCTGAGCCTCATACAGGAGTGGGGAGGAGCACTCTTTGACCTTTAAAAATACAAAGACAAAAACCCCATGAAAGACCATTAAGGATCACAAGTGCAGGGCTTGGTGCACAGCTCTCAGGAACCTTCTATATAATGACATGGTCATTTGGTGTTTATGAATTTCTCAAGACATTTCTTTATTGATATTTCCTCTATGTTGTTAAATTTTGCTGTCAAAAATCCATACTGCTGCACCACTGAGACAAATGACTGGAGATTTCTCATGAAAATTCAGCTGAGTCGTCCATCTGGATAGCACTTTTCCATCTAAATAGTAAGTGGTTAGGAAGGCAGATGGCATCAAACTTCACTTCATAAACCATGCAAAACATTTTCACTTTGGCCTTGAAATCTGACCAGTGATAGTCACAAATTATTGCATTACTTTGATGACCTGTGTCAGTCTTCCAGCTTTATATGCAGGAACTCTTCTATTTGAACCCGGAGTCCAGACAAATTTACACACCTGCTAACTCATTCTTCCCAGACACTCTGCACTTTTCTATGTCCCACCAGTTGCAAGCTTCAGTGTTCTGCTTAGTAGCATCCTATACATCCCACCGATTTAATCTTGAAGGTTTCCAGGTAAAGGGGATGTCTCCCCATTCTGAACTGGCCCAACCCTCATCTGTCACTTATCTCTAGAAATGTTGTTAGTCTATGCATCTGCATTACCTTCATGATGAGGCCAGAAGCTCTTGGAGCTCCTGAGGGCTCCATAAACTGTCCAGCTGTCCACCTGGATGTTGGAATGCAGGATCTGAAACTACAGGCACCTCCCAACCCTTGCTATTTTACTTACGGTTGCTTCCAACTGTCATCATCATCATCATCATTTTATTATTATTATTATTACTACTAATTCATGCAACTATTAATACTTCTATTAATACTTCTTCATAACCAAGGAAAAGAGATTAATCAGTATTCATTAACAGAATATTCTTTCCTTTTTATAAATTATACAGGTGATAGATAACATGCTAAATATAGTCAGTAATATTCCAAAAATAATCCTTGATGAAAGTTGACAGGAAAACATTTTGCTATGATGCCAAATAGGGAATTATATAAGCCAAAGTATTTTCATGTTTTAAGATACACTGCTTGAAGGGTGAACTCATCAAAAGAAAGGTACTCCCATTCTATTGCATCAAGACTGCTAAAACTTGCTTGAGCTAAACCACAGAAATCCACAAATGTCCATAAAAATCAATCAGCTTTATTGATTTTTCCTAGGTGCAATAGAAAACCCATCAAGATGCTGCATCTGAACCAGCAACAGGATAACATAAGGGCTTAGACGTGCAAAGATACAAAATGGTCTCTCAAGCATTGCCTTAAACCGCCACACCTGACTTGGGCTAAGAAGTGCAAGCCCAGATATGGCTGCTCCAGCAGCCAAATTACCAAATTGAATGTTGGCTTTGCTTTTTAAAAATTTTTATCTTATTTTTATTTTGTCTGCTGGGGATCAAGCTCAGGGCCTTGTGCTTGCTAGGTAACTGCTGTTCTACCACTGAGACACAACTCCAGTCTGAAAATAGTGATTTTGAATTGTTCCTGCTCTCTAGTGAATTTTGCCGGCAGCCAATATTATTGTTATTATCTATTAATATCAAATTTAAGTAATTCTAAATTGGATGTTAAAATAGAATGAATTGAAAATGAACTTCGCAATATATACTAAAGTGACAACGTTCTTTTTTCATGACCTTGATTTTCCTATCTTCACTTTTTTCTTTATACTTCTTTTTTCATTAATTCTCCACTACTAATTTCACTTTGGATATTCTTTCTTTCTACTTGTTCTCTCCTACTTAAAAGACATTCCTATTTTCTTTTCCTTTGTTTTCTGATTCCTTATCATAAAAATTTCCTATCCATTTTATAATTGCTCCTTTCTTTTACCATAAAATCACCCAGTCTAAGTGGATTTTGCAAACAATGCCATCCTCTCAAAATTAAAGTTTATCTAGATAAAAGACCCTGATGAAACTTGTATAGCTTTTAAGAAAAAACCCTCAGTAAAATAGGAAAAGCTGCGGCCACTGCTTACATCTATCTAGTCC
Organism: Aplodontia rufa; assembly: GCA_004027875.1. Classification (NCBI taxonomy): domain Eukaryota; kingdom Metazoa; phylum Chordata; class Mammalia; order Rodentia; family Aplodontiidae; genus Aplodontia; species Aplodontia rufa. The sequence goes on from PVKS010023443.1 coordinate 31,399, forward strand.
TGTGTACAACAGTGGGATAAATGGAAGCACCCTAAACCTTTAGTGAGCTCTGTGAAGGAGGAGGGCACAGCGTCACTACTTTGTGGTTATGCTAGCAGAAAACGGCACAAATAAGCTTAGAGTGGTGGTAAAGCAAATAAATCTCAATAAATTCTCATATAATATATGCAGTCCTTCCCTTCCCCCACTTCCTCTTCCTCCTTCTCTTTGTTTTTATCTCATTTAACTGTTCTCCAAAAATACCTTTCTACTAAAGCACAGCTATTGAACTTCTAAATGAGCAGACGAAATGCTTGGTATCAACATCATAGTTTTAGTTTGAAAATTCATAACACAGTTACTAAATCAGGAATCCCAGTAGGAAACCAAGGCAGGGTTGCGGACAGGTTAAGGGGGTACAGGCAAGCCAACGGACGCGCTGGTGCCCCTCCGCGTGCTGAGCGTGGCAGTCGGATGCTCGCACCTTGGTTAGCTGCTCTTTGAGCCTGGACATGGTTGCGAACATCTCGTTGGCTTCTTCTTGGGGGCTCTCCTTGGCGATGAGGTGTGCAGTCTTTGTGATCATCTTGTACTGGGCATCCATCACAGGCACCCTCTGCTCGATATCCTGCATGAATCATCGGAACAGCTCAGTAACACGTGGCACAGTGCCTTTGAATTTCAAGATTCCACAGAAGGCCCAACAAAAATCAGTTCATGCTGAACAGACTTCTGCACGTCTAGCAATTTTTTTGACCTTCTAGTCATTCTTTTCCTTCATTACTAATACATATGCAATACTATACAGATAAAAACTTGTCTTTAAAGTGATCAGATATCCTTAAGTTAAAATAAAGATTAGGTGAATAATCTTTACAATTTCAAAGAGTACAGTAACATGAGATAGAAATACTATATCATGTAAGTATATATTAATAATGTAGGACATTTCTGATTTTAATATTTAAACTTACTTTTTTTTTTTTTTTTTTTTTT
>PVKS010023444.1:0-32385 GCA_004027875.1 Aplodontia rufa
CTCTTCCCTTCTCCTTCCCGAACTCCCTCTCCCTGGAAATCCGCCCACATATATACAGCTCACAGCACACGTGACCAATAGATTCATATGCACCAATGGGCTTCTGACTTTTCCCTAAATGCCACGCAAGCGTATTACAGCCAGCTTCTACTTCCTCAAAGAACTGGGTGTGGCCCTAGCCTCAGGCGCCATCTTGGCATGGCGGATCCCGCTCCCGACAATGACAAATCCAAAGCCAACATTATCCTGAAAGGAGAAAAATCAAAAGCATTTCCTCTAAAAACAGAAACAAGGAAGGATGCCACTTTCACCATATTCAACATAGTCTTTGAAACCATATTCACAACAATCAGCCAAGAGAAGGAAATCAAAGGGATACAAATAGGAAAAGAAGGGCTCAAATTATTTGTTTGCTGACAACAAATGTTGGTATTTAAAAGACCCCCCAAAAAAACTCTACCAGAAAACTTCTAGAGTTGATATATTAATTCAGCAAAGTATCAAGATACAAGACCATTACTCATAAATTGATCATGTTCTTATACTTCAATAATGAACCTGCTGAAAAACAAGTTAAGAAGACTATTCCATTCATAATAACCTAGAAATACCTGGGAAGTAATCTAGTAAAAGAGACGAAGGTACTCTACAATAAAATTGTAGAACGCTAAAGAAAGAAATTGACGGAGACCTTAGAAGATGTGAAGACCTCCCATATTCTTGTATAGGCAAAATTAATACCACCAAAATGGCCATAATACCAAAAGTAATATACACATTCATTGCAATCCCCATCAAAATACCTGTGACATTCTTCACAGAACTAGAAAAAATGGTGCTGAAATTCATTTGGAATAATAAGAAATTCAGAATTGCTGTGGCTACAGCAATCCTTAGTGAGAAAAGCAAGGTAGAGGCATCACAGTATGGGATCTCAAATTATGCTACAGACCTGCAGTAACAAAAACAGCATGTTACTAGCAACAAAAGACATATGAAGGCCAATTGAATATCATAGAAGTTATTGAATTAATTGAATAGGATAGAAGATACTGATACAAACCCACATAAATAAAGTTATCTGCTACTAGACAAATATGATAAAATATATATGGGGAAAAGATAGCCATTTTAACAAATGGTGCTGGGAAAACTGGGTATACATATGTAGAAGAATGAAATTTGATCCTTAATACCCCTTGCAAAAGTCAACTCAGAGTGGATAAAAGACTTACAAAATAGATTAGAAACTGTAAATGCTAGAAGAAAATGTTGGCTCAATACTCTAACACGTCAGCACAGAAACAGACTTCCTCAACAAGACTCCTAAAGCATCAGGAATAAAATAAAAAAGTCATGGGGGATGGCATCAAACTAAAAAGCACAGCAAGGGAAACAAAAGGGTGAAGAGAGAGCCCACACAATGGGAAAAAAATATTTGCCTTCTGCTTCTCAGATAGGGCATTAGTATCTAGGAGACACAAAGAACTCAAAAAGCTTAACACCCCGCAAAACCAAATAACCCAATTAATAAATGAGCAAAAGAACTAAACAGACACTTCTCAAATGGCCTGTGAATATTTGAAAAAAATATGTTCAACATCTCTATTACTTAGGGAATTGTAGATCAAAACTACATTGTGATTTCATCTCACTCCGGTCAGAATAGCAATTATCCAGAATACAAATAATAATAAATGTTTGTGAGAATGTGGGAAAAAGGTACAATCACATATACTTAGTGGGACTTCGAATTAGTACAACCACTCTGGAAAGCATTATGGAGATTCCTCAAAACACAGGGAATAGAACCATCATATGACTCAGCTGTCCCACTCCTTGGTATGTATCCAAAAGATCTAAAATCAGAATACTACAGTGATGCCACTGCATCAAATTTTATAGGAGCACAATTAATAATAATCAAGTCATGAAACCAACTTAGGTGCCCTACAACAGGTGAAGGGATGAAGAAAATGTACATATACACAATAGAATATTATTCAGCCATAAAGAAGAATGAAATTATGATATTTTCTGGTAAATGGATGGAACTGAAGACTACTATGTTGAGTGAAATAAGTCAGTTCCAACAAGTCAAAGGCTTAATGATTTCTATGATATGTAGAAGGTATTCCAGAATAAGGAGAGGTTGTCTTAGCTTTTAACTACTGTGACAAAAAGACCTGAAAAGAAGTATTTTAGAAGAGGAAACATGTGTTTGAGGGCTCACAGTTTCCATAGACAGCTGGCTCCATTCTTTGTCATTTGAGATAAGGCAAAACATCATGCATAAGTGTATGATGGAGGAAAACAGTTGGGGAGGAGGCTGATTAGGTTAAGGTGCCCATAACCTAATCTTTTCACCTCTAAATTCTCTTGCATTTTTTCACACATGAACTTTTTGGAAGCACCTCACATGTAAACAATGAAAAGTAGGGGGGAAAAGAAAATGAAAGGAGAAAACGAGAGGGAGAATTTCATCAAAGGAAAGATAAGTATGGTAGGTGAATGGGATTGATGGGGAGGAAGATGGGACAGGAAAAGGGAAGAAGAGTGAATGAATCTGGCTGAAATTTCATATGTATATACATGAATACAGTATGGTGAATGTATATCTTATACAGTGATATATCTTATAAGACACTAATTTAAGAAAAGTATAAATAAATTACAGAAAGTTCAGTAGAGAAAAGGATGGGGAACAGTGGGAGGGAGAAGTGATGGGAAATGAATTAGAGTAAATAGTATTCCATGATTTTTGTGATTATGTAAAAATGTATCCTAATGTTTTGTATAAATAAAAAAAATAAGGAAAAAATCATTTCACCATTAGAAAAAATCTGGGATGATCATCAAAAATACATATCAATTATGTCAACATTAGAGAACTCATGCTGCTGAAAACAACAAAAATCAAGACATGTATATAGATGTTAAATTTAATTGAGCTCTTGGTACACAATAGTGAATTTACACTGCTGAGATAAAATGAAGGTTAAGAATGTGAGAAAAATGTTTTTCTGTGTGGACAAGATAGTCCATACCAGAGGATTCATACTGGTATTAAATCCTATAAATATAAGAAATGTGGGAAGCTATCTAGAACTAATTGAGTTTTTTTCTGCAAATCAGAGAATTCATACTGGTTATAAAGTTTATGAATATTAGGAATGTGACAAAGCCTTTACTGTATGTGGACAAGTTACTCAATATCAGAGAATTCATATTAGTGAGAAAATGGATAAATGGATGAATGTTAGAAACATGGAAGGAGGTTTAGAATTCAGTCCTTCCTATTTGTTAGAGAATTCATACTGGTAAGAAGCATTATGAGTTTAATGAATACAATATAGTTTTTATTATTTGTGAATCACATGCCCAGCATCATAGTATTTATTAAGATAAGAATTTCCATGAATATAAAAAAGATTATAAGAAGGTATTTATTTATAATTGAGTTCTTCCAAATTTAGGCAAATCATGCTATTGATAAACTTTTTGAATGTAATGTAAAAAGTTATCAGAGAATTCATACTGGTGAGAAAGTTGATGACTGTAAGAAAATATTCAGACTTGACTATGTTCTTACAATATATTAGTGAATCCATGCTGGTGAGAAATCTTATTAATGTAAGAAATGCAATAAAATCTTTTTTGTGCTTGAATAATTTACTATACATCAGAACATTATTTTTTTTAAAAAATGAATGAATGTAAGGAAAGTGAGAAAATCATTATGATGCATTGAAAAATTACTTGAAAACAGGTATTCTTGTTGTTGAGAAGCTCTATATATGCAAGTAATGTGGGAAGGCTTTTGAATATATTCTAATCTTACTACATTTCATTTATACTGGTGCAAATTATGAGTGTAAGGAATATGAGAAAATCTTTGGTCAAGTAAGACATCTTAAAATGAAAAAGAGAATTCATACTGATAATACCCTATAAACATAAAAACTTTGATGTTTTTATGAACTTAATTAGTGACTATCCAATTGCTTAAATTAAATTAAGTCATAGAGGAGAGAAACCTTATGAATGCAAAGTATGTGAGACAATCTTCGTTCATTTTAGAAGTCTTAGCGATTTCTTCAAATCATTCATTCTGGTAAGAATAAATACACAGCTCAGAGAAAGCCCAATGGGCAGTGTATATATATATATATATATATATATATATATATATTTCTCAACATTTATAATTCATGGTATAATTTAGTTGAACTAAGCAAGCATTCACTTCTTATACCTGTTTGTAGAATATCATAATATCTATCCTAAAAGAAAATTTGGAAAATATCAAAATTTTGCACGCTACCTTAAACTCAAATGTCAGTAAATAGCACAATTATTCCATGTATAATTGTGAATTACAGAGACTGCTGTGGAGATCATCTGATGTGGAGTAAATATTGTACAATTTAGAGGAATCTTACTAGAAAATATGAAATAAAATTTCTACTTTCCCACTTGTTTGTTTTCTAGGTTCCAACGAGAATTTGAGCTTTAAAATTGCTTCACTAAATTTGTCTTTAACAAAAGCAAATGGAAAATATGAGAAACTTTCAACTGACTCTTTTGTAGATCCATGAAAGCTGATTCTTTCTTTCCATATACCTTGTACACTTTCCTTATACTTCCTCCACTCCCATGAACTTATCTTACTTTCACTGATTCATTACTTTTATTTCTCCTTCATCTTAACTCAAATTGAAATAGTTAGGCTCTTTGAGAGAGAGAGAAAAAAAAATTAAGAGTCTAAGTACACAGAGACTTGTATCTACAAGCATGAACAGTCATGCATGACCCTTTAGTTAGATAAACCTCCAGTGTGTTCTTATAGCAGATAAACTTTAGCAAAAGCATAATCAGTTCAAATGTCATAGATTCCTTGAGGGAAAATGGCAAGTGAGTAGTAGTCAGCATGTGCTGGCTGGTCCCTGAGACTGAATTAAGTCACCAGTTGTGCTGATGTACAAGAAGATAGAGGAGCAGATGAAAAGGACCAGGTTCCAACCCAGAGAATCAGTGATCACCTGAAGCACAAGAATAGTGATTTTTAGGGGCTGGAGTGGTGGCTTGGCAGTTACAGTGCTTGCCTGGCATGCACAAGTATATGGGTTCAAACCCCAGCACCCACATACACAACTAAGTGTAGGAGCAATGAAAGCCATGTGAAAAAAAACTCAATAAGAATTGATTTTCTCTCTCTCTCTCTCTCTCTCTCTCTCACTATCCTTCTCTCTCTATTAAAAAATAGTGATTTTTAGGAATAATATCAAAGTAAAAAGTCAGAGTAATACACTACACCAGTTTTGGGAGCATGACTGTTCAGCAGGGGAGGAGAAATTCCCTTCAGAGAGTTGAAAAAAAGAGATCACAAAGATTTCAAGAAACTTAGCCTCTACCATCAATCAGGCCAATAGACCTATAGAGCAGAAAGGAAATTTAACTATTGCATAATGAGGCAGTGCAACTAAACAGAAGACCTACTGTCTGCTGGAGTCATGTTTGCAGTTAGTTTATCATCATTGCCACTCAAAGGGGTGTAAGGGATCATCCAAAGCATTTTGAACAAGTTGAGTGGGTCCTTTGGCACAGAGATATACTGCTGTCATAGGACGCAAAGTCTTCCTGATAACAATAGGAGAGAAATACATTTCACCACATGGGCAAATTTTAACAAAGAAATGCAGGAAACATGAGAAAGCAAGGAAACAATGTGCCTCCAAAAGTTTATAATCCCTCAAGAACTGAATCCACAGATAATAAGGCAGACAAAATTCCAGATAAATAATTTAAAAAGTTGATTCTTACAATGATCAATGAACTAAAAGACGATCTAGGGAATAAACTAAGATAAAAAGTACAGGAGAAAAAAGATCAGTGCAATAAAGAGATAAAGATTCTGAAAAACAGGACTGGAGGGGTGGCTCATCAGTTGTGGTGCTTGCCTGGCATGCACAAAGACACAGGTTCGAACCCCAGCACCACATACACAGTGGAGTGTTGGAGCAACAAAGGCTACATGAAAAACTAAAATAAAAATTGATATTTGCTATTCTCTCTCTCCTCTTAAAAAGATTCTGTAAAACATCTATACAGAAATCCTGAAAATGAAAGATTCAGTAAACCAAATAAGAAATTCTGTTCAAACTCTCATCAATTGATTGGATCATGTAGAAGGCAGATTTCAGGACATTATGACAAGGTATTTGTACTTGAACACTCATTCTGCAATAAAGATAAAAGTATAAGAAACCATTACCAGATTATTCAAGAATTTGGAGACAAAATTAAAGGCACAAACTTAAGAATCATTGGAATAGAAGAGGGATTTGAAATATAGGCTAGTGATGTTGGTAACCTTTCCAGTGAAATAATTCAGAAAAAGATAAATGACAGAAAAGAACCTTCATGACACACTATAGTTAAAATGACCAACATATGGAACAAGAATAGGAATCTTAAAACTATTTTATACCCTTTATTCACATTTTCCACTTGTTAGTTTTGACCCATTTATTTGAGCATTGGCTCTCTTCCAGCTCCATCTTCTTTCTCTTTGCATGCGTGCGCACACACACACACACACACACACACACATTTTCCTAAACCATTTAAGAATAAATTATTTAAATTGTACTTTTATTCTTAAAACATTTGGTCTGTATTTCCAAAGGACAAGAACATTGTCTTATGGAACCACAAAACAGTCATTTACTTCAGGAAATTCAACATTGATCTACTACATATTTAATCTAAGAATGGGTGTTTTAAAAACTTCAAAGAGAAAAAAGTCAGCTCACATTTAGAAGTGTGCCTATCAGAATTACTTCCAATATCTCAACAGAAACTCTGAACTCCAGGAGGGGTCAGAAAGAGTTGTTCCAAGCCATGAAAGTACATAAACACCAACCAAGATTTCTATATCCCACAAATACATCCTTTAGAATTGAAGTAGAAAGAAGAACTGTCAAAGATAAGTGTTATGGTTTGGATACAAGTTGTCCGCCAAAAGCTCCTGTGTTAGTTCAAGAATGTTCGTAGGGGCAAAATATAGAAAAATGAAGAGACTGGGGTGTGGTCAATGTGGGGTTAATTCTGGTTTAAGAACATACACATATTGTATTTTTACTTTATATGCATTTATGATTGTATAATAACTCCTTAATAAAAAAATAAATGGGCTATGGAACTAAACAGAAACTTCTCAACAGAGGAAGTTCAAAAAATCCGATATGAGAAAGTGTTCTACATAAGTAGCAATCAGAGAAATGCAAATTAACACTGCACTGAGATTTCACCTCACTCTCATCAGAACGGCAAAGATGAAGAATATGAACAATAACAGATGCTGGAGGGGCTGTGGAGAAAAGGGAACAATAACACACTGTTATTGGGACTGTTAACTGGTATAGCCACTCTGAAAAGCAGTGTGGAGACTCCTTAAAAAATTAGGGAGCAAACCACAGTATGTCCCATCTATCCCACTCCTGGGTATTTTCCCAGAAGAGCTAGAATCTGCATATTACAGAGACACTGCTACATCAATGTTTATAGCAGCTCAACTTACAATAGTTAAATTATGGAAACCACCTACATGTCCTTCGCTGGATGAACGGATCCAAAAACTGGTATATATATATTCAATGGAGTACTACTCAGGTATTAGAAAGAACGATATCATGGCTTTTGCAGGTAAATGGATGGAAATGGAAAAAATGTTGAGTATTTCCATTTTAAAAGGCAACATACAGGGGCTGGAGCCATGGCTTGGTTGTTGTGGCACTTGCCTGGCATGTGTGAGGATCTGGGTTCAAACCCTAGCATTACGTATACAATGAAGTGTCTGAGGAATGAAAGTCACATGAAAAACTAAATAAAAATTGCTTCTCCTCTTCTGTCTGTCTGTCTCTCAATGTCCCTTCTTTCTTAAAAAATATAAAAGGCAACATGCAGAATATAAAAACCTATACTAAACAAAGACGCTTTAACTACAGATCAATACACTTGGTGAAAATTGACGCAAAAATCCTTAATAAAATAATAGCAATTTATATAAAAACACATTAAGAAGATTATACATGTGGCTGCAGTGGTGGCTCAGTGGTTATGGTGCTTGCCTAGCAAGTGCAAGGACACAAGTTCAAACCCCAGCACCACGTACACAACGAAGTGTCTGAGGAATGAAAGTCACACAAAAACTAAAAGATTGCTTGTCTTTTTATCTCTCTCTCTGTCCCCTCTTTCTTTAAAAAAAGATTATACATCATGATCAAGTTGATTTCATTCCAGGGATATAATGATGGTTCAACAAATCAATGAATGTAATTCATCATTTAAATGGAATTAAAGACAAAAATAACATGATCATCTCAATAGATGCAAAAAAGAAAGAAAATCTTTGACAAATGCATCACTCATTCATGTTAAAAACACTAAATTAGGGCAGAAGGAACTCATCTTAACACCATAAATGTTATATATGACAAACTAAAGCCAATATCAGATTGAATGTGGAAAAACAAAATATTTTCTCTAATATCAGGAACCCTCTCCTATTCAATATACTAGTTGAAATTTTAGCCAGAGCAATTACTGCATTCCACTGCATAATTGTTGCAGATTTTATGCCAATTTTGTTTTGCAAAAAAGGTGGGGTATGACAATTATATGGAATTTTTAAAAAAATTGTGCTTATATTCCTTAAAATTATTTATTATGAAACTGTCTTTTGTGTGAGATTAGGATCCATTGAATACTTGTGAACAGACATTAACTCAGTGGCAATTATTATGTGGTGAAATATAGTAGCCAAGAGAAAGGCATACAAAGGATACAAATAAAAAAGGAAGAAGTCAAATTACCAGTTTTCAGGTGATATGATCCTATACTTCGAAACTCCACCAGGAGGCTTCTGGAACTGATAAACAATTTCAGCAGAATAGAACGCAAAATCAGTGCACAAAATCAACAATTTTTCTACATTCCAATAATGAATTTGCTAAAATTGAAATCAGAAAAACTCTCTCATTTACAGTAGCTTAAAAACACTCAGGAATAAATCTAAGAGAAAAGGTTAAGGACCTCTACAATGAAAATGATGAGACATTGAAGAAAATACTGAAGATAGAAAGACTTCCCATATTCTTGGATGGGCAGAATTAATAACATTAAAATCACCAAAGCAACCTACACACACACAATGGAGCTTTCTTCCATTTTTTTTACTGGGAATTGAACTCAGGGGTGCTTAACCACTGAGCCACATCCCCAGTCCTTTTGTATTTTTTATTTTGAGCATACTCCTGCTAAGTTAGGTAGGGTCTTGCTAAATTGCTGAGTCTGGCTTTGAACTTATGATCCTTCTTCCTCAGTCTCCAAGAACCTCTGGAATTACAGGCATGCACCCAGCTAACACAATGGAGTTTCATGCAGCCATAAAAAAGAATGAAATTATGTCAAGTCAAGTAAGATAAGCTAGATACATAAAAGTCAAAGGTCCCATGTTTTCTCCCATATGTGGGTGCTAGTGAGGAATAAAGGAAAAGAGGAATTTTCATGAAATATAAAGGAGTCCAATAGATTAGTAGGTGGGGACTAAGGGGAGAAAGAATACCAGAGACTTTCAGGACATAAAATCAGTGCACAAAATCAAAAGTTAAGATAAAGGGAAGAAAAAGGATAAGTACTGGACAATGAAATTGACCAAATTATGTGCATGTATAAATATAGCACCAGGAATGATACTATTTTGTAAAACTATAATGCACCAATAAAAAAGAAAATAAACATCACAGATTCAGACTTAAACAATGTGCCCACAAATGATTTATGGCTAGACTGCTTCACCAAAAAGTAAGATTCTGAACCTCAAATACCAAATGATTGTTGTGGGATATGATTTTTCAAGGAGGCTTAAATGAGAACCTGCATCTTTCTTCCCAGGAAAATTGTGCAGATCATTAGAGAACTCAAACATGACAATGTCAATTGTCTTCTGTAAGAGAAGACACATTCCTTTGTGTGTATACCTTAACTCTCCTTAAGTAAATCTTGCCTTTTGCCTTGCACCTTGAAATGCTTTTCAAAAGTCAAGAACCTGTCCACATTGAATTCCCATTCTCCTTGTTAGAGGGACCTCCTCAGATGCCTGTTCATTTACAAAATATCTATGCTGATACATTTTAAAATTGATATGCCTATGTGAGGACAATCCCAACATGTAGTGATGTTTTGATTTCTGTGCCATTTTATGGAGTTCCTGTATATTAACGTGAAAAGAGAAAATGTATATCGAGATGATCTTTTTGGTTTTCTTTTATTAATGTAAGTATATTTTTGCACATATGTCTTTTTATTTACACAACAAGATCATGCACATATCTGAGACCATGCAAGTGTCCTGTCCTACAGTGATGCTTTTACTTAATAAAATTTCTTGAGACTCTTTTTAAATTTTTTTAAATGAGTTTTTTCTTAAGAGAGAGAGAGAGAAAGAGAGAATCAACTTTATTCAGTCTCTCTTGGTGGCTTTCATTGATTCAACACTTCACTGTGTATGTGGTGCTGGGGTTTGAACCTGCATCCTCGTGCATGCCAGGCAAGCACCACAACCACTGAGCCATCACTCCAGTCCCTTAAATGTACTTTAAAAAATTTATTTATTTATTTATTTTCATCTGGCCTTTGTTTCTCCAACACTTAGTTGTGTATGTGGTGCTGGGGTTTGAATGTGGATCCTCATGCATGCCAGGCAAGTGCTCCAACTGCTGAGCCACTGCTCTAGCCCTGGAACTCCTATTTATATAATAGTTGTTATTCTGCAACATAGTATTCCATTATGTTAAAGTTTTTTTTTAAACTTAACCTTCTATTAATGAAGCCTTTCTTCCTAAAGTGGAGTATTTCATTAATATACTTTCTGATGCTCAAACAACTTTGTGTTCCCAAAATAAATAATTTATTATGATGTATGATCCTTTAATCCACATTTAATATGGATTTTATATGCTAGTATTTTACATATTTTTTCTCTATTTTCATAAAAGATTTTCTTTAAAGAGAGAGGGATAGTGAGAAAGAGAGAGAATAATTTTTTTAATTTAGTTATTCATGTAGCCTTTGTTTGTCCAACGCTTAGTTGTGTATATGGCCCTGGGGTTTGAACCCACATCCTTGCATATGCCAGGCAAGTGCTGGAACCACTGAATCACCGCTCTAGCCCATTAAAGATATTTTAAAATAAATTTCCCTTGTATATCTTTGGTTTTGGTATCAAGCATTTATAGAATAAGAACCAAATTTTTAATTTATTTTATTTTTGCATTACTGGGAATTGATCCCAGGGGCACTCTACCACTGAGCTACATCTCCAGCACCACCCCTTTTTTTTTGGTACCAACGATTGAAATCAGGGGCACTTAACCACTGAGCAACATCTCTAGACCTTTTTTTATGTTTTATTTTTGAGACAGGGTTTTGTTTAGTAAGCCGAGGCTGGCTTTGAACTTGCAATCCTCCTGTCTCAGTCTCTCAAGTCACTGGGGTTACAGGCATGTGCCACTATATCCAGCCTCTCCAGACCATTTTTTAAAAAAGTAGCAATATAATATGTATTTATTCTTAAATCAGAGTTACCCCCCACATTGCCCACACCCCAGTCTCCTGATTCATCTATATTTTACCCCTATAAGTGATATAAATGTTTAGATTGTGAATTTTCCAGAATTAAATGATTCTCAGCCCATTTTTAATTTTTAATTTTGAAACACTTTTTCACTAAATTTCCAAGGCTGACCTTGAACCTGTGATCCTCCTGCCACAGTCTCCTGAATAACTGGGATTACAGGGGTGTTCCACTGTACCTGGCAATTCCATTGATTTTTATTTTATTTTTATTTTCTGTACTCTATTTAATCAATATCCATTGTAATAGTTATTACATTTATGTGTTGCATAACAATGGAGCTACATTTTAAGAATACATCATTAAATAGTTTCATCATCATGGGATGATCTATAAATATTACCTTTATGAATGACAAGAGGATTACATATAACATCATTCTACTTTGAATATGTCCTCCAATCTAATTGGAATTAATAACAATTTAACATCCTAAAGTGTACTTACACAAACTAAGATGACTAAAATGTCATTAGGTGAGACAACCTTTTTTGGACCACTGTTGTAAATGTAGTTACTCATTGCCTGAAACATTGCTATGTGGTGTGTGACTTATTTACTTCCTTTCAGTTGGGTTTAGTGTAATTTTTTCTCCCACAGCATTTTAAATTGGAAGCTTAGTTTATTGGCCTGAGACCTTTCTTCTTTTTGAATGTAGGATTTTATTTGCATAATTTTTTTCTAAGCCCTGTTTTGGTTTCTTCCTATTAGTGTTGATATGTTGTACTACATTTGCATTAACCTCAAACCATTCTCCTCTGTTCCTTGAGATTTCTTCTTTCACCCCTTAGTTATTTAGTAGTGTGTTATTTGATTTCTACACATGTTTACACAATTTCCCAAGTTTTTGGTTATTATTTCCTACCTTTCATTGTGATTGGAGAACATCCTTTAATAAGCTCAATCCTTTATATTTATTGAGGTTTACATTATGGTATAAACTGGAGATTTTCCCATATGCAGTTGAAAAGAGTGTGTATTCTAATGTTGTTGGATAGAGCTCTGTAATGATATCTGGATATCTGTCAGGCACATTTTTCTTAAAAAGAGAGAATCAATTGTCTTTTTTTTTAAAGAAAGAGGAGAGAGAGAGAGAAGCAATTTTATTTAGTTTTTCATGTGATTTCTGTTCCTCTGAGACTTTGTTGTGTACATGGTTCTGGGGTTTGGACTTGCATACTCATGCATGCCAGGTAAGTGCTGTAACTGCCAGGCCACCTCTCCAGCTCTGAATCAGTTTGCTTTAGTTTTTCATCTGGTTTTTGTTTTTCTAACACTTAGTTGTGTGTGTGGTGCTGGGATTCAAACCCAGGTCCTCGTGCTTGACAGGTAAGCATTCCACCAATAAGCCACCACTTCAGCTCCTAAGCATAATTTCCATACGTTGTTGTTCAAGTCTTGATTTCTTTGTTGATCTGCACAACTGTTTTATGAAGTATTAAGAGTAGGATATTGAAGTCTCCAACTATTATTGTTCAATACTATGTCCACCCTCTATTTTGGCAAACTTTGCTTCATATATTTTGGGGCTCTGTTAGATATACACATGCTTGTAATTTTTAGAGATTCATTATAGACTGAAACTTTTGCCATTATAAAATGCTGATCTTTATCTCTAGAAATATTTTCATTTTCATGTCTATTTTGTCTTATATAAGTACAGCTAATCTAAATTTTGTATATCTGCTATTTGAATGGTACATCCTTTGCCAACCCTTTACTTTCTATGTACTTTTATCTTTGATTCAAAAGTGTGGCTCTTGTAGATAGCACATGGTTGGATTACAGCGTTTAACAAATTCTGTCAGTTCCTGCCTTTGGAGTGGAGAATTTGATATGTTTAGATTTAAAGTGATTGTTGATAACAAAGGACTTACTTCTGCCACTTTAGCTTTTGCTTTCTGTGTGTTTAAAAGCTTTATCCTGCTCCTTTATTCCAGTACAAACTTATTTTCTGTTTAGTTGCTTTTTTCAAAGTAACACCCTTTGATTCTCTGATTTACTTTTGAATACATATATAGAGATACACACACACACATATGTGTGTGTGTGTGTGTATCTCTGTAAATATTACCCTTATGAACAACAAGAGGATTACATATAACATCTGTTCTACTTTGAATTCCAAAATTCATGTGTTGGAAACATAATTACCAATGCAGCAGCATTGGGAATTAGCACCTAACATGAGTCGATTAAGTAATAAGGGCTCTGCTCTCATTGATGGATTCATGTTATAGTCATTGGAATTGGTTAGCTTTTTCTAGACTGGACTTGTCATAAAAGTGAGTTTAAACCCCACCTGCTTGTATGTTCTCTTGCACCTTATTGCCAGTGGGATAATATAGCACAAAGACCTTATAAGATGCCAGGAACTTGATGTTGGATTTCACAGCCTCCAGATTCATGGAACAAATCAACTTTTATTGTTTATAAACTACCCAGTCTGTGATGTTCTCTTAAAACAAAATGAAACACAGCAAGGCAACATCCTAAAGTTATAGAATCTAATTGGAATTAATAACAATTTAATTTCACTCATAACTCTACTCCTATAAAGCTTTATTCCCCCTTTATGTCATTGATGTTACACATTATATCACAATTTTAAAGAGAGGGAGGGAAGAACAAGAGAGAGAGAAAGAGAGAGAGAGAGAGAGGGAATCAATTTTATTTATTTTTCCATCTGGCCTTTGTTTCTCCCACACTTAGTTGTGGTGCTGGGGTCCATACCCAGGTTCTGTGTATGCCAGGAAAGAGCTCCAACCACTGAGTCACTGCCACAGATCCCCATTATATCTTTTTTTAATACTAGGGATTGAGTCAAGAGTTTGCATGTGCTAGGCTATCACTGAACTCCATCCCCATCCCTTTTTATTTTTATTTTGATATAGGGTCTCACTAAGTTACCCAGGCTGGCCTTGAACTTGTGATTCTCCTACCTCAACTTCCCAAGTAGCTGGGATTACAGGTATGTGTCATCACACCTGAATAGACATTAAATATTTATACATTGTGTGTCTAATAACATAGATTTATAATTATTTTTATGAATTTGTCTCTTAAAGCCTATAGAATACACAAAGTGCAGTTATAAACCAAAATTACAATATCTGCATTTATATGTACCTATGTGATTACCTTTACTAGAGATTCTTGTATCTTCATTCAGATTTGGGTTATTGTCTAACATTCTTTCATTTCAAACTAAAGCATTTCTTGTACAGCAAGTATAATTGGAATGAATTTTCTCATCTCTTTTTTATCTTGCAATGCCTTGATTTTCATTCATATTTTTAAAGAGAGAGGGACAGTGAGAGAGACAGAGAAAGAGAGAAACAACTTTATTTAGTTATTCACATGGCCTTAATTGCTCTACCACCTAGTTGTATACGTCATGCTAGGGTTTGAACCCAGGTCCTTATGCTTGCCAGGCAAGCGCCGAAACTGCTGAGCCACTGCTCCAGCCCACATTTTTGAGGGACAGTTTTCCAGGATGTGGAATTCTTTTTAAGAATCTTGTCTTTTCAGTATTTTAAATAAATATATTATACCACTGCTATATGGCTTCTAAGATTTCTTCATTTTTAAATTTATGGCGAATTTTTTATTCTAAAACAAATAACTCACCCCAGTCAATGTGCATTACACAAGGTCCCCTACTCGACCAGGGAAGTAAAGTACAGCTTTGGAACCACAAACAACTCAGACAAAAACCTAGTAGCCACCAAAGGCCAGAAGGTCTCTGGGAATGTAAAATGTGAATGAGATTGGCCAAAGCTATAGGAAGATCAGTAAAAAGAAAACAGAAACAAAGAAAAGAAGGAAGTAGTATTAAACATAGTCAAGGGGCAAAGAGCATAAGAAGCCTCAAGTTTTCTTCAAGAGAGGCTGCTGTTCCAGGCCTAGAGGGCAGGAGGATACACCCACTAGACAATTGGAATACCACAATGAGGGTTACCTCACCCCAGGACAGAAGACCTTTCAAAGAATCTGAACAAGCATATTAGGAAGGCTGCAGCCCTGGAGGTTCAGAGGCAGGCAACAAGAGCAGAGAGGCCTCTGCTACACTGGGATAGTGTGCACTGGGCAAGTAAGCTGTTATGGTGCCTGAGAAGGGAAGATGAAGGCAAGGCATGTGCATGACTTTAATGATTTTTCAGGGGTTCATGTGGATCAGTATATGACCCAGTGTACTGCCCATTGGTAAGGGCACAGCCCTGGGCATGGGTAGGAAAACCAGCATCCTGCTCTCCCCTCAATTCAGTCTCTCAGAATTCTCCTGTCCCAACTCCTCCAACCTCCACCAGTGGTCCCAAGAAGGTGAAGTGACCCAGCGATAGGATGTGTTGCTCTCTCAGTAGTCTGTTGATTCTCAGAGTTGGAGGGCAAGCAGCATTTGAAGTTCTGTCTGTTTAGTTCCACAACATAAAGTAAGCAGAGGAAGGATGTGGAGAACAAAGATGCTGGCAACCTATCTTGCTAGGTAATTATAGCGGTGCCTCTGGATCTGTAGGCCACTCCTTAAGTTTTTGGCTCCTGCGTGATTTTTTCGGGGAGGCAACCAGTGACTGACACTATAAACAAACACCTGGCTTGAAGATACTGACTCACTGCCATTTGGAGACCCAACAGTTATCTGGACTCATCATTGCAACAATTCCATCAAATGAAGAAGAGTGGGTGCAGCCATATACAGTTTTTCAGTTATCCTTAACTTGTAGGTATGTATCACAATGATCACAACCATAACATTCAAACTGGTACCTTGACCAGTGAACACATCAGACAAGCCCACAGATGCTGAAGGTCCTTGGGCACTGTCTCCAGGGTCATCCTCTTGGTTATGAAGAACAATGGGGATGCAGCTACAACCTCCACACTGCCAGGAAGTAAACAGCTTCCTAAGATTTCTGATGGGTAGTTCGTTGATCATTTTTATGAACATTCCTTGTTCATAATGAGTCCCTTTTCTCTTGCTGCTTTCAGGATTTCTCCCATCTTTGGCTTTAGTAAATAAGATTATAATGTTTCTTAGTGTGAGTTTCTCTGTGTTTCCCCACTTGGAGTTCGTTGAACTTCTTGGACTTGTGGATTTATGTATTTCATTAAAATGGGAGGTTTTGTTGCTATTATTTTTTCAAGTAATCTTTTTGTCCATCTGTCTTCTGTCTCTGACTGTTCCCTTCTTCTCCTGTGCTAAGGATTGAACCCAGAGGTACTTAACCACTGAGTCACATCCCCAGCTGTTTTTATTTTATATTTTGAGAAAGGGTATTACTAAATTTCTTAGGGCTTTGCTAAGTTGTTGAGGCTGGTTTTTGAACTTGAGATCCTCCTGCTTCAGTCTCCTGAGCTGCTGGGATCACAAGTGTGTGCCATCAGGCCTAGCAAGACAATTACTTTAAAGTTTTCACACATTTTTTTTTCTAAAGAGAGAGGGAGAGTGAGAGAGACAGAGAAAGAGAGAAATAACTTTTATTTAGTTTTTCACATGGCCTTCGTTGCTCCAACACTTAGTTGTGTACGTGGTGCTGGGGTTTGAACCTGGGTCCTTGTGCTTGCCAGGCAAACACCGAAACCACTGAGCCACCGCTCCAGCCCCCATACATTATTTTTATTTAAGAAAGAGAGAGTGAGAGAGGGACAGAGAGAGAATCAATTTTATTTAGTTTTTTGTCTGGTTTTTGTTTTTCCAATGCTTAGTTGTGTATGTGGTGCTGGGGATCAAACCAGGGTCCTTGCACATTCCAGGCAAGTGAGCCACCTCTCCAGCCCAGCAGAATTCTTTTTAAAAATTTTTTATTTTTTACATGACCATAAGATTCTTTTTGACATAATTATAAAAGCATAGAATAGAATTTATTCTAATTCAGTCCCCAGTACTTCCTTTTCCCCTCTCCTCATCCCTCCCCTTATTCCCTTTCCTTTACTTTACTGACCTTTCCATATTTTACTTAGTTTTTTTTTTAGATTAGTGTCCTGTGGATGTGTACGATGGTGAGATCGTGGTGTATTCGTATATGAACACAGGAATATCCGGTCAGATTTATTGCACTATCTTTTGCTATCCCGTCCTCACTCCCTTACCTTGAGTCCCCTTTGTAATTCCTCTGTGTAATAGCTCATTGCAGTTTTTATTTTATCCTCAGTAGCTATTGGCATTGAAAATGCTTTCATGTGTTTGTCAACTGCACATTTTGTTATTCTCCCAGACTGTCATTGCTTTTTATTTTTTAAAAGATTAATAACAGAGACAAAACCAAATTCAATTCTGATCAGTAACTACATTTTTAATGTTTTCTACTACTTTTTTATTGGTTCTTTTTAGTTTATAACTGACAATAGAGTCCATTTTGACATAATTATATAACCATGGAATATAACTTGTTCTAATTCTGGCTGCAGTAGTTCCCCTTCCTCTCTTCTAACTCCACCTCCTGATCCCTTCCCTCTACTCTACTGTCATTGCTTTTTTACTGTTGAGTTTTTAGTGCATTTTTTTTCAGTACTAGGGATTGAGTACAGGAGCTTCACCACTGAGCTACATGGCCAGCCATTTTATTTTTTTAATTTTTAATTTGCTGAGACCGACTGAAAACGTGTGATCCTCCTGCCTCAACCTTCCAAGTAGCTGGGATTATAGGTATATGTCATTGTGCCCACTTGAGTATGTAAAAACTATACTCTAGTTAAAGTGCTGTGTTAGATATGTGCTTCTAAACATTTTCTCCAAAAGTTTAGCTTTTCTTTTCATATTTTCAGTATTTTTAGGGCAAAGGTTTTGAAATTGCTATGAAGTCCAAATTATCTGTTTCCTTTTGTAGAATGGCCTTTAGTGTGAAGTCTACACTAAGTCTAGTTAGCCTGATTCTAAATATTTTCTCCTAATTTTTCTCAGAGTTTTGGAATTTAAGTTTGTGATACATTTGGAATGAATTTCAGTATATGTGAGGCTTTGGACAGTTTATTTTCAGTCTATGTATGTCTGATTACTCTCATTCCTTTTTTTTAAAAGAGAGAGGGACAGTGAGAGAAAGAGCGAGAGAGGGAGAAAGAGAGAATCAATTTTATTTTAGTTTTTCATGTGGCCTTTGTTGCTCTGAGACTTCGTTGTGTACATGGTGCTGGGGTTGAACTCGCATACTTGTGTATGCTGGGCAAGCACTGTAACTGCCGAGCCACTGCTCCAGCCCTACTCTCATTTCTTGAGAGGTTATTTTTCCTGCAGTAAGTTGCTTTTGCGTCTTTGTCATAATTCAGGTGGACAAATTTGCATGGGTCTGTTTTTAAAGGTTTTTATTGTACATTATAGTTAAACATATCATAATCATGCATGTATGTATGGAATATAATTTGTTTCACTTCAGTTCCTAGTGCATCCTGTTTTCTACCTTCCTCCCTCCCTCCCACTATTTCCCTTCTTCTACTTTTCTGATTCTCTAGTTATTTGTTTTTTAAAATTAGTGTTTTATAGATATACATAAAGGTGTAAATCAGTATGCTATATTCATATATGTACATTGCATAATTTGGTTATCTCCCCCTTTCTGACCTTCCTTTCCCTAAATGCCCCTCATCTACTCTACTGATCTCCCTTCTATTTTCATGGGATTCTTCCTCCCTCATTGTTTTACTCTTCTACACATGAGAAAGAGCATTCAACCCTTAACTGTGAGTCTGATTTATTTCACTTAGCGTGTGGCGTTCTCCAGTTCCATCCATTTACCAGAAAATGCTGTAATTTCATTCTTGTTTACGACACTGGTAAAACTCCACTGTGTATATATACAACAATTTCTTTATCCATTGGTCTTGTTGATGGATAACCAGGATGTCTCCATAACTAAGCTATTGTGAACTGTGCTTCTGTAAACATTGATGTACCAATTGCCAAAGTATGCTGATTTTAGTTATTTTGGATAAATACCGAGGAGTGGGATAGCTTGGTCATACGGCAGTTCTATTCCTAGACTTCTGAGAAATCTACATACTGCTTTCCAGAGTAGTTGTCCTAACATGCAGTCTCACCAAGAATGTGTGATTGTACCTTTCCATCCCCTCCTCACCAGTATTTATTATTACTTGTATTCTTGATGATTGGAATTGTGATTGGAGTGAGAAGGAATCTCAATGTAGTATTTTTTTCTTCAGGGCTGCACCTTGCGTGTGCTAGGCAAGCACTCTGCCACTGAGCTAAATCCCCAATCCCCTCAATGTAGTTTTGATTTGCATTTCCCTGATTGTCAGGGATGTTGAATGTTTTTTCATGTATTTGTTGGCCAGTTGTATTTTTTCTTTTGAGAAATGTCTATCTAGTTTGTTTGCCAATTTATTGCTGGGGAAGTGCCATAACCTCTGAGCCACCAACCAGTCCGGCCCTTGCTGTAGTGTTAATGTCCCCAAAACTAATGCAATTTAATTGGCATTGTGATAGTATTGAGTAGAACTTTTTTTAAAATTTGACATTTCTTTTAAAGAGAGAGAGAGAGAGAAGGAGAGAGAGAGAGAGAGTCAATTTTATTTAGTTTTTTTTTCATTTGGCTTTCGTTGCTCCAAGACTTCCTTGTGTATGTGGTGCTGGGATTCAAACTTGCATACTCACACATGTCAGGCAAGCACTGTAACCTCTGAGCCACCACTCCAGCCCCATTGAATGGAACTTTTAAGAGAGGAATGGGTCATGAAGTCTCTGACCTGCACGAATAAATTTTATTATCATGGGGGTAGGTTAGTTATATTTTGGAGTGGGTTTCACCAAAAAATATAAAGTTCAGTACTTAGCTCTATTTCATATGCTCACTTTCCCTTCCAACTTCTGCTATGGGATGAGAGAGCATGAAAGCCCTTGCCAGTTGTTGGTGCCATTCCATTGGAATTTTTAGCCTTCTAGAACCTTGAACTGAACAAAATTCTATTGCCTATAAATCACCCAGATTGTAGCATTCTGTTATAGCAACAAAAAAAGGACTAAGACAGTGCTATAAGTTTCCCTTTATGCACTGCTTTAGCTTTGTTCCATGATTTTTTTTAAAGAGAGAGGGACAGTGAGAGAGAGAGAGAGAGAGAGAGAGAATTTTTTAAATTTAGTTTTTCACATGGCTTTCGTTGCTCCAACACTTCATTTTTTGCATGGTGCTGGGGTTTGAACTCACATACTAGTGCATGGCAAGCAAGCACTGTAGCCCCTGTTCCATGATTTTTGATATGTTATGCTTTAATATTTATCCAGTTCAACATTTTTCTTTTATTTCCTTTGAGCCATCCTCTTTAACACATTACTTCAAAAGTATAGTCTTTGGAGGGGCACTCCTGGGGGTAAATCTAGTTTCCAGAAACTATACACATTTTATATTATTTTGTTAAAAATTTGTATGGTTGTTCAAAAATTAAAATTAAAATTAAAAAAGTATAGTCTTTGACTATACTTCCTGTTATTGGTTTCTAATTTGATTCCATGTGACCATAGAACACACTCTGATTTCATGTCTTTTTTGAGTTTGCTTAGATTTGTTTTATGATCCAGGTTTTGATATATTTTGGAAATAACTTCATCAGCACTGCTCTGCTGCTGTTGTGTGTTGAGCTCAGTAAATGTCCATTTGCTCCTATGGGTTAATGGTGTTGCTGAGTTAGAGAATTCTTGATGATTTTCTCTTTAGTTGTTCCATCGATTGTTGAGAGAGGAGTGTTGAAATATCCAATTATAATTGTGGACTTGTCTATTTCTCCTTTGAGTTTTGTTATGTTTTACTTCATATATTTTCTATCTCTGCTGTTTTGTGCATACACATTTAAGATAACTACATCATCTTAGTGGAGTCACCCCTTATCATTTATAACTTCCCTTTCTGTCTTCAATAATTTCTTGCATGCTAAATTCTATGTGACAGACACACTCGGCTTTTCTTCAATCAATGGTTGCCTTTTTATTTCAACTTCCTTATATTGTTATATTTTAAGCAAGATTCTTATATACAGCATATAACCGGGTAGTATTTACTATGTCAATCTGTTCATTATTTGTTGTATTTTACATCATTCATATTTAATCTAGTTACTGATATGTTTGGCTGAAGTATGTTGTTTTGTTTTTGTTTAGTTTTTCTTGTTCTTTCTATTTCATTTCTGCTTTTTTCTCTGCCTTTTTGTAGGTTTCTCGAACATATTTTAGAAGTCCATTTTCATTTACCTGTAGTATTTTTTTAAAGAGAGAAGGACAGTGTGTGTGTGTGTGTGTGTGTGTGTGTGTGAGAGAGAGAGAGAGAGAGAAAGAGAGAAAGAGAGAGAAAGAGAATCAATTTTTATTGAGTTTTTCACATGGCTTTTGTTGCTCCAACACTTCGTTGTGTATGTGGGTGCTGGGCTTTGAACCCGTGTACTTGCGCATGCCAGGCAAGGGCTGTAACTGCCAAGCCACTGCTCCAGCCCCATGCCTATAGTATTTTTGTATTTAACTCCGTATAGCTTTTTATTGGTTGCTGTAGATACTACCTTATGTACACATCAGTCTACTGGTGTCATCATTTTACCAGTTCAAATGAAATTTGGAATATATAATTTTTTACATCCTTCTATTCTTTAATTTTTTAAAGAGAGAGAGGGTCAGTGTGAGAGACAGAGAACAAGTTTTATTTTTTTATGTGGCTTTTGTTGCTCTCACACTTCATTGTATATTTGGTACTGGGGTTCAAACCTGTGTCCCTGTGCATGCCAGGCAAGTAACTGCTGAGCCACCACTCCAGCCCCTACTCTTCCATTTTTATAATTTTTGTAAATGTTTCCTCTATTTTCATCTAAAATCATACTCCACAGTGTTTTAATTTTTTGCTTCAACTAACAAACATAATTTTTAAATCTGAAAAGGATAAAAATACTATTTTTATCCTATATTTCTGCTTATTGTGTTCTTTCTTCTTAGTCTTAAGATACCTTCTTTTATAATTTCCTTTCTCTTTGGAGAGCCTTTAGTGATTTTTTAACTTTTTTTTTAAAGAGAGAGGGACAGTGAGAGAGAGAGAGAGAGAGAGAGAGAGAAAATCAATTTTATTTAGCTTTTCATGTGACTTTCATTGCTCCAACACTTTGTTGTGTACGTGGTGCTGGGGTTTGAACTTGCGACCTCGCTCATGCTAGACAAGCACCATAACCACTGAGCCAGTGCCCCAGCCCCTTTTAGTGATTTTTTTAAATGTCTGCTGGTGATAAATTATCTTGATTTTCCTTCACATGAAAATTTCTTGATTTCCCCTTCATTTGTTATTCTTGCTGACTCTAAAATTCTGAGTTGAGAGTAATTTTTCACTTGCAACTTTAAAACTATTGTGACAACTTTTTTCTGGCTTTCATACTTTCTCATTAGAAATTCACTTAATTGGATCTGTTTTTCCTATGTGTGGGCAAGGTGTCTTCTCTCCTGCTGCTTTCAATATTTTTTGTCTTTCATTTTCAGAACTTTGCCTGTGTGTCTTGGTGTGGACTATTTGGGTTTATCCTGTTTGGAGTTTATGCACCTTCATATGTGTTTACCAATTTTTTGGGAGCTTTTCCTTATTCCTTGAGTACTCTATCGGCCTCCTTTGCTTTCTTCCATGACTACCATAACATGAATGCTAGACATTTTGTTAAAGTCCATGGGGTTCTATTCATTTTATCTTATTTTAGTGTATTTTCTCTCCATTGTTCAGTTGGGATTATTTCTATTTTCCATCTTTTAGCTTACTTACTCTGCTTTTTGACCACTTCATTCTTCTACTGAGCTTTCTTTTTTTGTTATTGTATTTTTCTATTCTAAAATTTCCATTTTGTTGTTTTATAATGTATTTCTTTGCTGAGACTTTCTAATTAATTGTTGAGGTTTTCTATTGTAATTGCAAATATACCTGAAACAGACAAATAAAAACCTTGGTCAATGAAAGTTGCAGATATCTTTGTCATAGAATTTTAGTTCTCTGTCATTGCAGTGCTGACACCTATATAGTAGATTCCATTATCAATGGGAAATATATTCCAAAATCCCCAATTCATTACTGAAGCCTCAGATAGTACAGAACCCTATATGTACTATGTTTTTCTAATACACATAGTTACATTAAAGTTTAATTTTAAGTTAGGCACAAGAGACTGGCAAAAACTAATAATAAAAATATAGCAATAGATTATAATAAAGAACATGTGAATGTGATCCCTCTCTGTTGCTCCCATGCTTTCTCACTATTCTGTAGATCTCACAACTTCAGGATATAATACGCTTCTTTTATTACATTGTGAACTCTCACATTTTTCACTGAAAGGAATCACCTTATAACTTCCTTTTAGTATGTATGACTGACCAGCAACATTACTTTTGCACTTTTTTTTTTGCCACCCTGGGGATCAGATCCAGGACCTTGTACATGCTGGGCAAGCATTCTAACACTGAATTACACCCCCAGACCCTACTTTTGCCCTTTGGGACCATTATTAAAAAAAAATAAAGATTACTTAAACACAAAGACTCTGATAACCAAGGTGGCTAGATGGGTAGCATGTGAAGGATGAATATGGTTAACAGAGGGATGATTCACATTTTGGGCAGGATAGAGTAGGATGGAATAAGATTTTGTCATGATACTCAGATGGTGAGCAGGTTAACACTTATGAATAATTTCCAGAATTTTCCATTTATTGTGTTAGACTACAGTTGACTATAGGCAACTAAAACCATGGGAAGCAAAACTACAGATAAAGGGAAACTACTGTAGATTTTAAAAAATTAAATATTATCTTACTGATTCTTACTACGAGGAGTGATTTTGGTTTTGTTGTTGAAACTTGGACATTTTCATATTACATTTGGAGATGTTGGATCTTGCTTAAACTAACCTTCTGTTTTAGCTAGCTTCTTAGGATACAGCTCTGTCAGAGAGAGTAAAAGTCCAAGCTTCCCTATAGGCCTCCAACACCACCTGAACAACAGTGTTCTCTGTACTGCTACATGGGGGTGGAGTTCTGGCTCCTCATGTGTTCTTCACTGACACTGTAGTGGGAATGGCCTTTCTTATCACATGATGAAAGGTCTTGACTCCCCCTAGACCTTCATTGATTACTTGGGGTGGGGCAGTTCTATGTTACTGCTTGGTAGGAGTGAAAGTCTAGGCTATGTACATGATCATTTGTTAAAGTTTTTATTTATTTATTTTATTTGTTCAACATAATCTTACATATTGGAGGGAATCATTGTTACAAATTCATACATACATGGATATTGATAAAGTAAGTTAAGTCCAATCCTACTCCAGGATCTCCCCCTGCCCTTCATCTATTCCCCAATCTCATGTCTCCTCTGTAATACCCCCATGCTATAGTTAGAAATAAGCATTTACGTGCATATTAATTATGGAAATTTCTGAGTTTCTCTGCCTACCTGTGTATAGTTAGGCTTCTCATGGGAGGCAAGTGTTCCTAGATATATTGGCAGCCCCCCTTTTCCTTTTCTTCCCTCCTTGTCTCCCTCCCGTCCCCCCACTCACCTTCATAGTTATGGTTCCCCAGCTTATGTGAAATTTCAATTATGGTGAGTTTATTACTTAAACTCTCATTTTGTCCTAGGTTTTACACTAGCTTCCACATATGAGAGAAAACATTTGGCCTTTAAGTCTCTGTGTTTGGGATATTTCACTTAGCAAATTTTTTTTTCAATTTCCATCCATTTGGCTGAAAAAGGCATGATATCATTCTAATAGCAGAGTAGAACTCCAGTGTGTGTGTGTGTGTGTGTGTGTGTGTGTGTGTGTGTGTGTGTGTGTATTTGAATCCATTCATCCAGCAAGGGGCATCTGGGTTGGATCCATAGTTAAGCTGTTGTAAATTGAGCTGCTATAAATGTTGATGTAGTTGTATCTCTGTAGTATGCAGATTCTAGCTCTTTTGGGAAAAATACCCAGGAGTGGGATAGCTGGATCATAAGGTAGCTCCAATCCTGTTTGTTGATGAGTCTCCACACTGCTTTCCAGAGTGGCTGTACAAGTTTTCAGTCCCACCAGTAGAGTGTTAGTGTTCCTTTCTTCCCACAGCCCCTCCAGCATCTGTTATTGTTTATATTCTTCATTTTTGCCACTCTGACTGGAGTGAGGTGGAATCTCAATGAAGTTTTGATTTGCATTTCTTTGATTGCTAGTGATATAGAACATTTTCTCATATATTTATTGGCTCTTTGGACTTCCTCTGTTGAGGAGTTTCTGCTTAGTTCCCTAACTCATTTATTGATTGGATTACTTATGGTTTTGGCGTTCAGTTTTTTGAGTTCATTGTATATTCTGTATATTATTAGTCCCCTGTCAAAGGCATAACATGCAATGATTTTCTCCCATTCTGTAGGTTCTTTCTTGGCACTCTTAACTAATTCTTTAGCTCTGCAGAACCTTTTCAGTTTAATGGCATCCCACCCATTGATTCTTGGTTTTAATTCTTGCATTATGGGAATCGTGTTAAGGAAGGAAGTGCCTATGCAGTTGTGTGGAGTGTTGATCTTATTTTTTCTTCTTGGAATTGTATAGTAGCTGGTTTAATACTTAATTCTTTGATCCATTTCAATTTTATTTTCGTGTGCACATGATCTTAAAGACACCACCACTGTGGGCTTGTTAGCAGTGGTGGAAAGGAAAGTCTCTGTTCCATATTTGCATTACCCTGGCAGGGGTGTTGGAGTAAGTTGCCTGTAAAGGTGTAAATATAGGTTCTTCACAAATCTGTGCTGAAGTGCAGGCATTTTTTTGTGGTGCCTGACAGGAGTAAATTTTTTTTTGTCTTGGTAGGCTTTTTGGTTTCTGGTCTTTTGTCTAGAGAGAGAAATTTTGAAAAGCTTTTCTCATCTGTATTAAATGATGTTTGGATTACTGGTTTGTCAGCTTCAAGTCTAGATTGTATAGGGCAAAAAGAAAAACCCAGGTAACTCACCACTGTATCATTCTTCAGATCCTAAAATTTATGATATTAAAGTACTTTGAGCATGCAAACGTTGACAGTGTTGTCTAAATCTATTTATATTGGCCAGGCGCAGTGGCAAACGTCTGTAATCCCAACTATTTGGGAGACGGGGGCAGGACCCAGGGTGCCATGGAGCCTAGAGCGCGGGATATTTGTTGACCCTGCGCGCAGCCGGGATCTCAGCACCCACCGCGATCACTGCGACCTCACTGCCTCTGTGCTCTAAGCTTCAGCAGATCCACATCTTGGTCTTGTGACCAGGATGCACCCGCACCCCGAACCCCGGTATTCACGTGACCACACCGGATCCGGACTTCTTCGCCACACCCCTCCAAGCAGCTCTGAGCTTGCCCCAGCCAGCGACTCAAGGGTGGAAGGGAATCTCCAGCTCCTAGCGCCTACAAGCGTTGCTAGGTAGCGGATGCTGGTCTGTCTGTGAACGTGGCATCGAATGTCTCCGCTTTGGCCTTCTTTGAAGCCTAGCGTCTTTTTCCAATTTCGAGACTTCCGTGTCCAGAGCTGGATCTTTTACCCTTCCTGGTTTCTGGTGAGGACCCTAAATCTTATCTCAGGGGTGCTCTCCTTCTTCCTCCCAGAAATCCCTTCTGCCCCTCACATCTGCACCGCAAGCAAACCTTAATTCCTAAATTGAATAGGACCACTTATCCCACCCCTATTCCCCCAGCCTAGATCCTTGAACATTTCTGGACTGAACCACTGCCACAACCTCCAGGACTCCACCCTTCTTTCTGGCATCCCCGACTCTATTCTTCAGCCAGTAAACAAAAGCACCTTCAGAGAAAAATTGGTATCATTCCTCAGCCAGAAAACTGCCGGTGACTTCCCAGTGCTGTGGAATGACAAACTCTCCATCTTCACTGACCAGGACCCACTGGGAAATGCCCTACCGCCTCTTCTAACTCATCTTTTGAAGGCCCCAGGACTTTGTTGCACTGGAGCATAACATTTGACATGGGGCAGACAATTCCATTTTAAGTCTAGGCACTGCCAACAGCCACGCCTACATTTTCCAGAGATCCTTAAACTCTGTATGCTCTAATTTCCTCACTTGAAAAATTAGAATCATCAGAGTTACTTACCCCCTGTTGAGAGAATTAAAGGAGAGAATGAAAGACCACCAACCAAGATTGGGTAAGTAATCTTATTCGAGTAGGAGTGCTGGACAAATGGATGGAAATGGAAAAAATTATGCTTAGTGAAATATCCCAAACACAGAGACTTAAGGGCCAAATGTCTTCTTTCATATGTGGAAGATAGAGCAAATCCTAACACAGGATGAAAGTTTGGTAAGTTTAAATAATACACTTACCATAGTTGAAATTTCACATAAGCTGGGGGAACCATTTCGATGAAGGTGAGGGGAGAAGGGTGGAGGCAAGAAAAGGAGGGAGGGAAAAGGGGGTTTATCAATACAATAGGGAACAATTGGATTCCAATGAGAAGCCTAACTAGACACAGGCAGGCAGAGAAACTCAGAAATTTCAATAATTAATATACATGTATATGCTCATTTCCAATTATAGCATGGGGGTATTGTAGAGGAGACTTGAGATCAGGGAATGGATGAAGGGAGTGAGATCCTGGACTAGGATTGGCTTTAACTTACTATGTGAATTAAAATTACTTAATTCTATGTGAATATACTTAAATTACTATGTGAATATCCATGCATGCATGAATATGTAACAGTGATTCCCTCAAATATGTAAGAGTATGTTGAACAACAACAACAACAACAAAAAGTAGGAGTGCTGGAATTCTAAAACTTTTCCTCAGGAAAGCTCTCCATCTAAATCAGAAGTCTTGTTATGCTACTTCTAGAATGTGCTGGGTTCTTTTTTTTTCCTTAGGAAGGGGGTACTTGGGATTGAACCCAGAGTCACTTTACCACTTAGCTACATCCCTAGCCATTTTTATTTGTTATATTTTGAGACGGTCTCACTAAGTTGAGTAGGGCCTCACTAAGTTGTTGAGGCTGATCTTGAACTTGAGATCCTCTTGCCTCAGTCTCCCCAGCTGCTGGGATTACAGGCATGTGCCAACACAACTGGTTAGAATGTGCCATGTTCTGTAATTAATTTTGAAATATTTCTATTTTTTAAGAGAGAGAGAGAGAGAGAAAGAAAGAGAATCAATTTTATTTATTTTTTTCATCTGGCGTTTGTTTCCCCAACACTCAGCTGTGTAGCTGGTGCTGGAGTTTGAACCTGGGTCCTCAGGCATGATTAAATTCATAGCTTCTGTTAATCCAATGGTATAACCTATAATATGGGCTTCCAAGGGCAGGGGCTAGGTTCAGGGAGCAGGTGGAACAAGGCTGCCCTCATGGTCCATTATCAACTTCCATTACAGTACACAGATCCATCAAAATGGCAGAAATTCTACCATTAGTGGAAAAAACAAAGGTAGGAGATCCTGCTCAGGTCACCTGCAGGGAGTGTTCCTCTACCTAGGGTGACCAGACTTGGGGAAGCCCAGTGGTGACTCTGCGTGATGGACCTATGTCTACCTATATTGCCCAGGTTGGCTTCAAACCCAAATCTACCTGCCTCAGCATTCTGATTACAGGCATGCATACCTTGACTGGCTTAAGTTTATTTTTCAAAAAAGGTAGCAAATGTTTATTCTGAACACATTTTAAGCTAAACTTTGATGTTATTATGGGATTTTTATTATGAATTAGACCGAAGTTAAAGCAGAAGTTTATTAATAGGTTATTCTAAAATTATTTCTTCTAAAAACTTATTAGCTGCGTATGGTGGCACACTCCTAAATCCCAGAGGCTTGTGAGGCTGAGGCAGGAGTATCACAAGTTTGAAGCCAGCAATTCAGCAAGACCCTGTCCCCCCAAATAAGAAAAAACAGGCTGGGGATGTGACTCAATGGTTAAGTACCCCTGGGTTCAGTACCTGGTACCATACCAAACCAAACCAAACTTAATCCTTGGACTAGATTTACATTTTTCATATTGATGGTGGACTATTATGAGATTCTCATTTTATATACTGATAGCAATTCAATATCCTTATTTTTTTACATCCTTATTTTTTGAAATGTACAACGTTTGATCCAAGTAAGTGAAAAAGTATGACTGAAATTTTGATGTAGGACTAAAGATTCAATAAACATTAATTCAATTTGGAATAATGAATTTTGGAAGTCAAAGTTATAAGTTCAAAACTTAGGGGCTGGAACAGTGGCTAAGCAGTTGGAGTGTTTGCCTGGCATGTGTGAGGACTCGGGTTCAAACCCCAACCCTACATACACAACTAAGTGTTGGAGAAACGAAGCCAGATGGAAAAATAAATAAGATTGATTCTTTCTCTCATTCTCTTCCTCTGTCCTAAACAAAACTTAGGTCATTATATTACAGAACAAGCAATAAGAGAAATACCAAATATCTTCACTCAAACATTGAAAGTATCATAAAGTGATGATGTTTTTCTTACAACATTGAGGAAATTCAAATTCATTCCAGCAAAGTTTCTTATGTGAGTACTCGATAACCAGATATTTATAAATACTTATAAATAACCATATTACTTAAAAATAAATACTCAAACTGTTTTAGAATAAGGTGAACTTTAGTGGCCAATGTGCACGACTTAAAGCTTTAGCATACAGTTATGAGTATGTAATAATAGGAATATTTGAGCTACAGTGATGTAAAGAGTGGCAAAGCTTATTCTGAATTTTCTTAAATCCGATTGTAATATTTTTGTAAAAATGAGCAAAGGATAATACTGAATTACATACTCTCAAATGAAATTTGAAAATTCCCGGAGTCTTTAAAGGATATAAATTGAAAATGATTGCATTCAGTAAATTTCAAGTAATATAGAAACTGTATTTTGAAAGATCTGTGAATGGGTCGAGAATTCACTTTAGCCACATGATGTCGCTGTATACCACAAAGTCTCGTCGATGGAAATAAGGTACCAATCATGAAAAACCAAAGGAGGAAGCTCCATTTTGTCACCACCCGAGAGAAGATAAAAACGGTAAGAAGACAAATAATTGAAAATATGAAGTAAAAAAGTAAGATTGTTAAGTAAGGTGAGAGTTGAAGGAAAGGTGTAGTGTTTTTGCGATGCCGGTTTTCAGGCGAGGAGGCCTGGGAGACCGGCTGCTGCTCCTCTCGCTTCTTCTCGTCTCGGACTGCGAGACCCCGAGCGGCCAGCTGCATTACTCGGTCCCCGAGGAGGCTAAACACGGCACCTTCGTGGGCCGTATCGCGCAGGACCTGGGACTGGAGCTGACGGAGCTGGTGCCGCGCCTGTTTCGGGTGGAGTCCAAGGACCGCGGGGACCTGCTGGAGGTAAATCTGCAGAATGGCATTTTGTTTGTGAATTCTCGGATCGACCGGGAGGAGCTGTGCGGGCGCAGCGCGGTGTGTAGCATCCACCTGGAGGTGATCGTGGACAGACCGCTGCAGGTTTTCCATGTGGAGGTGGAGGTGAAGGACATTAACGACAATCCACCTGTTTTCAGAGGCAGGGAACAAAGGCTCTTTATTCCTGAAAATAGACAGCTGAATTCTCATTTTCCAATAGAGGGCGCTGATGATGCAGACATTGGTGCCAATGCTCTTCTAACTTACAACCTCAGCCCCAGTGATTACTTCTCCTTGGACATACAGGCAAGCGATGAAGTGAGTAAATCTCTTTCTCTAGAATTGAGGAAATCTTTGGATAGAGAAGAAACACCAGAACTTCATTTATTATTGACAGCCACCGACGGGGGTAAACCAGAACTGGAAGGTACAGTTCAGTTGCTAATCACCGTGCTCGACGTTAATGATAATGCCCCACTGTTTGAACAAACCCTGTACAGAGTCCACTTATTGGAGACTACAGCAAATGGAACATTAGTGATCGCGCTTAACGTCTCCGACGCTGATGAAGGTGTAAATGGGGATGTTGTCTTTTCTTTTGGCAGTGATGTTTCTCCTAACATTCAAGAAAAATTCAAAATTGATTCCGCTTTAGGAGAAATTAGAGTAATTGGTAATCTGGATTATGAAGAGACAAAATACTATGAAATCCAGGTAAAGGCAGTTGATAAAGGAAGTCCTCCCATGTCAAACCACTGCAAGGTTTTGGTGAAAGTGCTGGACGTAAATGATAATGCCCCTGAACTGGCAATCACTTCGCTATCTTTGCCTGTCAGAGAGGATGCTCCACTTAACACTGCCATCGCTCTGATTAGTGTGTCGGATCGTGACTCAGGAGCCAACGGACAAGTGACGTGCTCCCTGAGACCCCACATCCCCTTCAAGCTAGTGTCCACTTTCAAGAATTACTATTCATTGGTGTTGGACAGCGCCCTGGATCGGGAGACCATATCTGACTATAAGCTGGTGGTGACTGCCAGGGACGGGGGCTCGCCCTCGTTGTGGACCACTGCCAGTGTGTCAGTGGAGGTGGCCGACGTGAACGACAATGCGCCAGTGTTCTCTCAGCCCGAGTACACGGTGTTCGTGAAGGAGAACAACCCGCCTGGCTTTCACATCTTCACGGTGTCTGCACGTGACGCGGACGCGCAGGAGAACGCGCTGGTGTCCTACTCGCTGGTGGAGCGGCGGGTGGGCGAGCGTGCGCTGTCGAGCTACGTGTCTGTGCACGCGGAGAGCGGCAAGGTGTATGCGCTGCAGCCTCTGGACCACGAGGAGCTGGAGCTGCTGCAGTTCCAGGTGAGCG
>PVKS010023445.1:0-32378 GCA_004027875.1 Aplodontia rufa
ACATGCTATAAGTGATCAGCAAAGAAAGATTTTTTTGAAAATCAACCATGACCAATTCTTATATGAACGCAGATACCATTGCTACTAAGGGCAATAAGTGTGCAAAAATGTGTAATCTGTTCTGACTGAAGAAATCTGAAAGTGTATTTTTGTGATAAGAATAACTACTAAGAAATAAAAGCATGCATTTTCCAATTCTAAAAAAAAAAACTTGATTTTTAGAGGCAAAATGAAAAATTCCTAGAAGCAAACCAATACCTTATACTTGAAGTCACTGGATCTCAAACATTGCTGAAGACAAGAATCTTTTCCACTATCTCCCTGAGCAGAGAAAGTAGAGTATTATAGATACACATATAGAATGAAGAGTTGGAATGCTTCATATGCAAAATGGGATAACACTGCTCTCCATCACCTGGGGATCTGTTATTGAAAATGTCTTCCATTTCGAGTATCTTTCATCCAATAATTTTTCTACATTTATGGCATCCCGGTAACAGCTGAAAAGTCATAATGGCTAATGGGCTCTTTTTGAGGCACTGGAGAAATCAAATTTATGAAATTGCTCCTT
This sequence comes from Aplodontia rufa, assembly GCA_004027875.1. NCBI lineage: Eukaryota > Metazoa > Chordata > Mammalia > Rodentia > Aplodontiidae > Aplodontia > Aplodontia rufa. Next base: position 572 of record PVKS010023445.1, read on the forward strand.
ATTTATTTTTAAATCACAGCATTGGAATTAATCATGTGATTTCAGGAAGAGGTCCTGGAGGTGTGGGATGTTGAATATTTATTAAATAATGATCATTACTTGGGAATAATACAAGGGACTCAATTTGAAAATTCTTCTTTCTTTGTGATGTCAACATTGTAGCATACATAGGTTTATCAAGCAAATGGTTAATAAGCTTATAAAAAGAAGCTCAACATTCTTAGGCATTAGGAAAATGCAAACCAAAATCGCAATGAGATGCCACTTCATGCTCAATAAGATGGCTAAAGTCAGAAGAATTAGACAGTGACAAATGTCAGTGAAGAAATTGGAACACTCAATGTGGTGGAAGGTGAAATTACAGTCACTTTGGGACACAATTTGAAACTTCCTTAAGATATTAAGCAGCAAGTTCTCATACAACTCATCATTTTTACTCTTAGGTATATTTTAAGAGAGCTGAAAATATGTATTCACAGAAATGCCTGTGGACAAATGTCCATATGGAAAACATCCATATTCATAGTATTCAAGTAGCCATCAACTCATGATTGACTTCATAAAATGTGGTTCATCCATATAATGGGTTGTTATTTGGCAACAAAAAGCAACGACATACTGATATATGCTACAAATTGGATGTGTTTTAGGCACATTATCTTAAGCAAAGAACCATTCAAAGGTGACTATATTTTATATGCGCTCATTTGCTGAACACATGAGGCAAATCCAAGACACAGCATCTAGAGTAGTGGGTTACCTAGGAATGGATGTGGGGTTTCTTTACAGAAACCGTCTTCTTTACAGAAGGATATAAATGTTCTAGAATTAAACTGTGGCTGTGTTTGCATGATCCAGTGAATTTACTAGTACATTAAAATTGTTAATTTGTTTGTGTATAGTTAGCAAAATATTTTCATAATGCTGCTTAAAAATTGAGGTGAATAGACCAACCAATAAGTAAAAAGAAAACCCATATTTTTTCAGTACAGAGCATTTAAGTAGCCAACTATGCTCCTGGAGTTGACTCTGGATGTTTGCAACCCATTTCTAACCTCTCGCTAGCACTATGACTATTAAACTTACCCCTGTGAGCCTGAATTGTCCCATGTGTAAGTGGACATAATAATGCCCATGTAGTAGGTTTGTAATGAAGATTAAGAAATACACATAAAATGATCAGCAGAGGTCCTGATTCACCTAACTACTTTGCTAATTATTGCTTTTTTACCCATTCTTCTTCAATTTTGCAAAAGAGATCTGGACTTAGACACGATTGTCTTTTACAACACCTGCAACCCAGCAGCTGTCACGGTGCTGTATAAGCCCATTGTTGATGCTGTGTGGTGGTGGCGCATTGCATAAACCAGCAGAAGGTAGCGGGAAGATTGTGGACATGCTCAAGTCAGAGATAGGTTCAAACTGTGGTTCTTCCATGATGACCTGTTAGTTAATTCTTTCAAGTGTTAATTTTATTACCAATAGATGATTGTCTGCCTGGATGGATCATCACGGGGGTTAAATGCTATGAAGTATGGTACCATGGAAAATACCAAGCACAGCGCTTGGCACTAGGTCGACACTCCACCAATGTGAGCTCCTTTCCCTTCCCTTTCCTTCCTTTTAGCATCAATAAAACAAAATTATCCAGTAAGAGGAGAAAAATCCACTTGACATAAGGAAGAATAAAAGCCCTTGGCTGATTATTTTTTCTGCCTCAAAGATCTTATCCAGAGCTTCCTAAATGGCTCCAATTAAGAGAGATTTTTTGAAGACCCACAAGTACACAGTTATTTTTCTCTCTTTTTACAGTGATCAGGTTAGACAGAAAGAAGCAGACATTTCAATTTCATATAAAATTTGATGAAAAATTTAGAACTCTAACCACTCTTGCTCCCCAAATTGGCATTTATTAGCATTATGAGGAGAGTTTGTGAGACAGAACTACATCAAAAATCTGTACAGGGCTCTTGGAGAGTTGCTTTCTGGAAGTGATGATGTCTTACTGTCAGTCTTTGAAAGAAATATCAAAAAAGTAATGTGAGCTGAAGCTTAAGATTTCTCAATATGTCCATTTGAGTTACAAAGGATTTTTATGCTCCATTTCAGACATTATTTAAACATTGTTATTCCTGCAAACATGCCACACGGAGATAAGGTTTTGCTCTGAACCACATCGAAATGCAGATTGGTCTAGAAAGTCAGTTTCAAAGTGCCTTCTTGGAGGTAACTGTTTATTAAACCTTGGAGGAATTTCAATTGAAAACCCTTGGTAGGAGGGGGATGGGGTATAAGATTCATAATAGTCACCTTAATCATGTGATTTGCACAACATTGGTACAGTTATAATCTAAATAAAGTTCCTGGAGCCATTAGGGCATTATACTGTAGCTGCTTCATTTAATCTAATGGTCCACATTTAGGTAATTTCCATGCATTTTAATCTATTTAATGATCACCTTTCTCGGGTGATTTACAGCAGCTGGAAGTCTGGGGCTCTGGTACCTAGGAGCTGTGTACTCTACAATAATCTGGAAGAAAATGCATGTTTTGTGAAGAACTACCCTCATTAAACACCACAATAATGTTTGTTAAGGATGCTGTGTGTCTCACAAGGTTTAGTAATGGGCATTATATATGCACCCAAAGAAAAGATATGATCTTAGGTTATTTTGCTAAATAATATAGGATATTTTGAAATACCAGGTCCTTCAGTAGAATAGATATGCACTCACTTACAGATGATTTCCCTAGACCATGGATTTCCAGAATATTCTATAAAAAATGATCTAATACAGTAGTTTCCTATGCCCAGGGAGATTTAACTGCATTCATTCATTCAAGGTTCTACAGAGGAAGGGCAAGTTTTATTCGGTATGTGCAATCTACTTTTTTCCAAACTAAGTTCATCACAAAACTATCTCCAACTTGTAACCCTCTTTAATGTCTGTAAAATGGCCTTAGTCTATTCTCAATATCATATTTTGTTTGTAAAACTAAAACAGAAATTTGGAGACAGACATGTCTTGGGGTTCTGTCTGGCACTTATAAGAATTGAGATCTCACATTAGAAGCTATTTCAGCTCTCAGAGCCTTGCTTTTACCCTTTGAAAAAATGATGATAATGAGAGCTACATTATAGCATTACTGTGAGATTCAAGTGGGAAAACATATGCAAAATGATTAGGGAAGTACCTGACAGATAGTTGGTTTAAACTCTTCACTCTATTCTATGAAGTGTCTAAAAGGCTAGAAATAGAATTGTGAATAATTTGTTTCTAGTGTTGCAGAATCTTAGCTTTTTCCATACGAATGTCTGTTTTCTCTTTTAGTTGACCCTCTGGACAGGTGTTTTCGAGAATCTGTAGCAGATATCTCACCATAAAAGAGACTTTCCACGTGTCAGGTTGGGACATGAGCCTGATGAAGTAAATCTGAATGTTCATCAGAGGAAAAGAATGATGTGCACACATGTATGTGACATGTCCAAGATCACACAGCCAGTGCCAGGGAAGTGGAAAATAACCCCCCAAATTATCTCAAGAAGAAAGTCATGTTACAACTATGCATCACAAAGAACTTGTTCTTAATCCCTCCATTCTGGACTAGATAACTAGTCCTGAAGAACTTGAAGACAAAGAGTAGGAAGTGAGGTGTATGAAGATGCATAAGAAGAAAATCAAAAAGAAAGAAAGTCAGAGCACCAGTGGGAATCAGTCCTAGGACAGTTGGACAGTTCATGGAAGTCAAAAGAGGATGCTGATGATTCTGTTGTGTCACCATTTGGCAGAAGCTGTGAATTTGTCAGAGTCTGGCAAATGACACATGCTTTAGGCAAAGTCAAGTTCAAAGTGATTAATAGAGATTAAAACATGATTTATTTTGCCAGGATTTTGTCCATCAAATATATGTGGAGAAAGAGGAACTTGTACACATTGCTGCCAGGAATATAAATTAGTATAGTCATTCTGGAGAACAACGTGGAGGTTCCTCAAAAAGCTTAAACTGCTGTCATATGATCCAATGATCTCACTTCTCAGATAAAACCGAAGGAAATGAAACATACCAAAGAAATACCTGCACTCCAATGTTTACGGCAAAATTCACAATAGCTGCGATATGGAATCAGCTAAGGTACCCATCAACAGACAAATGAATAAATATAAGTAATAAATATGCATCATATATATATTATGGAACATTATTCAGCCATAAAGAATAAAATCTTATAAATCTGCAGCAAAATGGATGGAAGTGAAGAATATCATGCTAAGTAAAATGAGTGAGGCACAAAAAGACAAATACCACACCTTTTCTCTCATATGTGGAAGCTAAAAGACAAAAAAGGAAACGTGAATGTAGAATAGTGATTACTATAGGTTGGGAAGAGTGTGGAGTAAGTAGGAGGTTGGACACATGGAGGTCAGATTTGATAAGTGCATGTGTGTGTGTGGAAATATCGTGCTGAACCCCATTAGAATGCACAAATACTTGTGAACAAAAATAAAATAAAATAGGGCTGGAACAGTGGCTCAGCAGTTATGGCGCTTGCCTGGCATGCACAAGGACGTGGATTCAAACCCCAGACCACATATGTCAGAGCAACGAAAGCTACATGAAAAATCAAATAAAATTAATTCTGCTTCTCTCTCACACACACTGTCCCTTTCTCTTTAAAAAATACATAAAATAATGATAAATTTTAAAAGAAAAAACTTTAAAAACATGTATGAAATGGGGCAAAATTCTCTGGACTTCCATCTCAGTGGCCTTAAATGGCTGTCTCACTTCTCTAGCAGTTTGTGGGTTATAATTCAATCCTCTGTGAAACAGTATCAGTGAAAGTGAGAGGGATTACAACAGTTTAACTTTGAAGATACAGAGGAATGGTGACGAAAAAATAACATTTTAATGACAGAAGTTTGAAATTGAGATTCATTTTGAGTGGATAAAGAAAAGTCTTTGGAGGACCTTGAATCCAAATAATTTTTAATAGTAATAACATAGCTGTCTCTGAATATTTAGAATGTGTCATGTTAAATAGGCAAGAAATCCATAACTTTGAACATCTTTATCCATAACCATAATCGTTAGAAAATAATTTATAAATTTGGTTATATAGATATATTCAGACTAGGCTTATTTTATTTATTGAATGAATGAACACATATTTATCCAATTTATGTCTATCATATATTTATGAATACCTGGAGTTGGAGTAAACAAAGATTTAAATACAACTACCATATGAACTACTATTGGGTAAATATCCAAAGGAAACAAAATCAGCAAACCAAAGAGAAAACCTGTGTGCCCACACTTACCACAGAGCTATTTGACAGAGCCAAGGTATGGAGTCAACAGATACATCCAACACTTGGAGAATGGATAGAGAAAACATGGAATATGTACACGATGGAATATTATTTAGCAATAAGAAAGAACTGTCAGTTGCAGCATAATGGATGGAGCAGGAAAACATATTAAGGGAAGTAAAGCCAGAGTGAGGGAGAAGAGAGACAGGTCAGATAATAGGTATCAAAACACAGTTAGATGACTACCAGTGGTAGAGTAGTTGATTATTATTTTACAAAAATTTATTATGCATTTTATACAGAACTAGAAAAAAGAAGTTCAGGAGCTCCCAGCACAAAGTCATGATAAATGTTTAAGAAGATGGAAATGCTACTCTGATTTGATCATTGCACAGGGCATAGATGTATAAATTATCACACCATTTCCCATAAACATGACCAATTAAAAATAAGGTAATTTTGAGTAATAAAAAGATGTATGAGACCTGGATTTCTACTCAGGGAAGAAATGTGAAAATAATACTAATTCAGGGAAATGAGTTCCCCCATCAAGACCACTGTGGTCTGCAGAGTGAAATGACTCATCTTTACTAGAGGAAGACGATTCAAATTGAAAGAGTACATGTAGGAGGAGATGATGTTCAAGTTCATGCTGTGGAAGGGTAGGATTTTGACTGGGAGATGGTAGACAAAGAGAATCTCAAACAGGAGAAATATTCAGGGAAAAACTTAGAAAGTAGAATGTGGCTTGCAGGCTCCTTGGTGAAGGCAGCTTGGGTGGCTGAAATCCATGCTTAAGAAGGGGACTTCGCATGAGTGGGACCTGTTGGGTGAGAGCAGAGCTGATCCTCAGCCATGTCTGGGAACAGGAAGGCAAAGGCCTTTATCAAGACAGGGAGGATTGCACGCTAGTTGAAGGCTACTCCAGCATCTCCCTGGTTCAGTTGAGCATGTGGTGAGATGTACAGTATTGTGAGGCACTCAGAAGGAGCTTCTCAGGCATCTTTCTAGATATGCAGCCATCCTCACTGACCACCCATATTCTGGAAAGAACGATTTAGTTCCTCCACTCACTAAGGGACAAAAGTCTCCCACCTAAACATTAAATGAGGACTCAGAATCTCCAGTAGAGTTTAGACTCACATTGCATAAAATAGCAGAGCTGAGGCACATTTGACTCCTACATATTTTATGGGGCATATTTTGTGTAATCCAAAGTTCAGGATTGAAAGAGGTTATCAAACATAATTTAGTTTGACTCTTTAGTTGATGCTTGAATTGCTTCTATAAAATTCCTGTTGCAGGTTTTCAAATTTCTGTTCATTCACTTATAGTGACAGGAGACTCATTATTTGCCCAAACAATGGTACTACTAGGACCAGTCAGGATGGACTGGAAGAGGACATGGTCGAGAGGAATTCTACTCAGGGCGCAGCTGGAAGGGGCAGGCACGTGCTGGGTGAGTACGTGGAGTGCCCGGGAGGCTGAGTGAGCACTTGGAGCTTGAGAAGCTTCTGGAAATCTTCATTTTGGGGGAGGACTGTGTCTGTATCACAGGAGTCACATTCTGAGCAGGACTTGGCATCCACATCTCCTGGATTAGGTGCAGATGCTAGAAGGTAGGGTTCAAATTCAGATGAAGGGTTTGATGGAATATCTACAGCTGCAGGCCAGGACTTGGGGACTGTAGTTACAGAGTGACCGAGTTTGGGTTGAGATTGCAAGAAACAACTGATTAAGGAAAAGGCTCAAAAAAGAGACCACAAAGTGTGAGAATCTCTACGGATTCTCAGTTCTATGGATGATGGAGATAGGATGTAGGGTTTAAGAGAAATAGGTGACGCTGCACAGAGCCTACACAGCCGAAGACATGAAGAAGCATTTAGGACCATTCTTGACTCAGCATTTTTAAGTAGCTACTTAACACAAGGCCGTGTGGTCGGTACTGTTGAGCAGGACAAACTCAGTCTTTCCCTGCAGGGCACTTGGTGGACCGTGCCTACAAATCGCACCCACGGCTGATATTTGGCCATGTGCCACCTTGGTTTGACTTTAAATCTCATTGTGAATTCTTTCCACATGGAGGCCTCTCCCAATTTCCCTGCTACTGCTTTAATTTTGAACACGTGAAATGTTGAACAAAAATAAGCTGTCTGAATGCACGAAGAAAGCGCATTTTAGCAGTGGAGGAAGCAGACTCCTGGGTGGTGCAGGGAGGGTGAGGTGCAGGGAACATCACCGCGCTGATCTTTTTAGGAAATTGCAAAATGAAAAACAAAAGACAGATTTTCAAACTAGATTTCCTCTCTGAGAGAACATCCTGAGACGTCGCTATTAGTCATAGATACATAATTTAAGGGTTCAAAAGAAGTGTCAGAAAACAATTTCCATGCCAATTTTTCAAACTCAAAACGGAGGGCTGAAAAATATAGGAGGCACTGAGGTCGTGAATGTGCATATTTTTCAGGCTTAATGCCCCAATGTAGCAATTATACAATCTGGTAATTGGGCAGTTACTTGATCAAGATAGCTGATGTTAAATCAACTTGGCAGGTGAGGGTCTGGAAGTTTTGAGGATAAATTCATTAACAAGAAATGTCAAAGCAGAGCTAATGCAGTATGGAACTTAGAAGATGATGTCTCAATAGAAAGCCAAGATGGAAGCAGATTGGCCTATATTCTCTCTCTCTCCTCCCTTGCTCTCTCTCTCTCTCTCTCTCTCTCTGTGCTTGTTCTCCTTACCACATCCACATCCTCACACACAAACACACATGCATGAACATACACTATCTGCAGAACTATCTGAGCTTTGCTGACATTTTAAGATCTGCAAAGAGATGCGAACTAGTAGTATGTTAGTGGACGAAAGGAAACTAGAAATTGCAATGCACATCCAACTGTACTTGCATAGCTAGTGAGCACTTCAAATTCAACCCTGTTCAAACTGACCTCATATTCTCCTTCTGCAGCTCTATCCGCCCATTTTGCTAAATATGGTCAGTTGGACTAAAATCCACCCAGATGTGCAAATTAGAAACGTGAGTGTGTGTTAGTCAGGTTTTCAATGCTTGACAAAATAACTGAGCTCAATGACTTAAGAGTTCATGGTTTGGGGAGTTTCACACACTTGACCCTATTACTTCTGGGCCTGTGGTAAGCAAGAGCATCACACTCGGAAATCACATGGTAGAGAAAGTTGCGCTCCTCATGTTGGCTGGGAAACAAGGAAAGGAGGGACTGAGGGCCCAAATCCCCTTGGAAGGGCATGCCCCCAGTGACATAACTTTCTTCCACTAAGTCTCACCTTCTGAAGGATCCATATCTCCCCACAACAGCACTGGCTGGTGGATAGGCATTCACCACAAGGAAGGCCCTTTGGGGATGTTTAAGACCTAAACCCTAGCAGGTAGTGCTACAGTTTGGATGTGTGTCCTCCATGCGTTGAAGGATTGATGCTCAGGGTCACTGTAATGAGGTGCCATGACCCTTTAGAAGGCAGGGTTTAGTGGGGGCTTCTCAGGTCATTGGGGTCATGCCCTGGATATGGGACCCTGACTGCTCTCTTTGTCACTTGGTTTCCTAGTGTATGGAGTGAACAGTTTGTTCTGCTGCATGCTTCTGCCATCGTGTGCCACCCTTGCCAGAGAACCAAAGAAATGGCATCATCTGATTTTAGATTAAAGCTTCCTAAGCCATGAGCTAAAATAAACCATGTACCTTCATAATTCCGTTGCCTCAAGTATTTTGCTATAGTGATGGAAAGTTGAAAAATATAGGTAGCATCTTTACACCTGCCACCCCACTTTCCTCTTTTTCAATCATTGTTTATGTCCTATGTAGTCCATTTCTTGAAAAAAATCCCACCCACTTATCCTCCCCACTGCAACTACCAATGCCCAAGGTACAAATGTTGCTTTGGAGTATGGCTACTCCAGCAGTTACTACTGCCCTTACAGTCCCTTCTTGTCCCCAATTCAATCTATTTTCTCACACTACAGATGCCTAATTGTTCTTTTAAAGCTAAATCTCTTCCTGTCTTCCACCATGCTCCATTGCTTAACACCCTTCAGCAGCTTCTCATTGATCTTCAGAAACACCCCAAGCCCTTAATGATGAGACTCTGACCTGCCACGGCAGACTTACCTGTGTCTTCCTTTCTTCTATAGCATTAGTACTTGTTCTTGTAGATCCTTGCATGCCTTCTTCCATCTTCAAGAACTTTCCACATTCCTTTCCCAGGGCATGGAATATTTCTATTTGTTCCTAAAAACTCAAAGTGATTTCTATATTGTTTAGAAATTAAAATAATATCTACAAGGAAGCATCTTTGAGCAAGCTTCCTGAACTCAATCAGGTCCCTGCTATAAGTCTTCTTAATGCCACTCTTCTCATTCTTGTTGAAATTAGTTGTTTAATAATCAGAACTGTAATTCTATTAATGCAAAATATGTCTTCTTTTTATCCTCAGAGCCAGAAGTAGCAACTGAAACTAAGTCTTCAAAGAGCATTTGTTCAATAGATAAGTGAATTCTGTGGGTAATATTTGATCTTCTGGAATCACAATAACATGTCTTGATGAAACAGGTAGACTCAAAGTAAATGTGAGGTTCAGAGTCTCCTATGTAGAGATGGAGGAAAAGAAACTGAGGATTCCGGCTGACTGGAAACTGAATACCTTTCTAAGGACGTGATTTTGACTTGTGCTTTGGAGAGAGAGGGAGAATACACAGAACAAGGAAAGTAGCTCTTCTGTCCCACTCTGCACTGCATAGGCTGTTCCTGAAATATTCTAGTCAGGTCTGGGAGCCTGGGACCTTATGTATCTGAATAGTCCAGAGGTGAGAAAGGAGGATGCCAAGGGGGACTAGAAACCATGGAAACCATGAAGTGTTGCTGAGGGAACTGAGGAAGTTCTTGAGAATTCTTCAAAAATCAGAAGAATACTCATGTTTGTCATTTAAATGGCCACCTCCTCTAGAAGAGAAAGATAAGAGTCATGGGTGAATTTTGGATGGAGCCAGCTGATGGCTTTTTACCTGAAAACCAATTTTGGCTAAACATCCTGAACTGTGAGTTAGGCACTTTCCCAAACTGAAAGAACATTCTAGAGTCAATTTTGTCCGTTGAAAGAACATGCAAACCTGTAAAGTTGTAAGGTTTCTGCCACTTGGATTGGTCAAATAGAGAATGGCTGAGGACATGTCCCTGTTATTTCAAGGAGTGTTGGGGATCAGTCACAGGATAGTATTAGCTTTTCAATTAATTGACTTTAATTTGAGAAGTGCCTAGAATTGAGTTGTGTTGGACTTGTTCACAGATGCAAACTTATTTGGGCCACACCACAGCTCCATAATTTGACAAATTCTTTTGTAATCCCTGCATTGCAGAGGAGGAGAATGGCTTAGAGGACAGCACCAAAATGGTACAGGTGCTAAATAATTCTTTCCAGGTCTAATTTTTTAATGATACTTAAAGGGCCTTCCAGGGCTCACATCGTTTATGTCTACTATATTGGGCTTGACACTGAACATGGCCAGCCCACTTGGAAACCTAGCTACAGTGACAATCCCATCTCACCACTGAACAAAAAGACCAGGGTCTTCAAACTGGGTCATTTATAATTGCCAAACATGGCTCAGAAAGCAGAGAATAAAGAAAGGAAGTCACAGTGGCAGAGTATTTGTGATATAGGGCAAGATAGCTTTTTAATTTAATATTTTAGTCCTATTTCTAAGGAGTAAAAGCACAGACTTGGCAACTAGAGAGGTTATGACTCAAGCCATTGAAGAGGAAACCTGGAAAAGTATGATCAAAACTTCATTATGCTCATAATTAGGCTAAAAATAAGAGCATACGGCAGCCAAGGGAAAACATGAGCCACGGATATTGGATTTCAAGTAGACAAAGTTGAAGAGAAATGAATATGGGAAGTAATACTAGTGTAGGTGAAGACAGAAAAGAAATGGATGGAGCTAATAACTTAATGCATCTGGTAAAGTAGGAGAGCTGTTCAGTGATAAATAGAAATAGAAGGAAATAAATGAATAAATAAAGCAAAGAATATGTGGCCAATAATATAAGATACTAAAATTCTAAGCTGCCGTCGAGCATATGAAAACATAGGGATGTATGTGCAAAAAGAAATGCAAGAATAGAATTCAAAATGGCAAAAATTGGAATGCCATTGTCTTAAAACAATGTTAGAAATCTCTAACTGGTGAAAAACATGGAGCTCTCAGGCCCTTATGAACTTAGAGTGCCAACAGCCTAACCCCAAAGGCACTGATTAGACAGACATTCACAATAACTTAGGACATGGCTTTAATGCAGCAGAAAAAGGAGATGGGAGATGTTACATGCTAAAGATATTTTTCCTTCCTGCAGGATGAAGTTCAAATCATGTGAAGAAGATGGGGAGGCATATATTAAGAGCATTGGTGGATTTGGGGACCATACTGTTGGGGGTAGGGCCCCCAATGACTTAAAGATGTGCCCTTTGCTGTTTCCTAACCATTAAAGCCTCAGTGTTTCCTCTGTTGAGTGGGAATACTGACACTCCTGTGCAGTACTGTTGTGATTGTCCAATACAAAAAATACATGTGAATGGTCCACCAAATAGTACCTGCCTGGAAGCCATTCCAATAGCAAAGCAGGGTGGGACAGAGGAAAGAGCCATTATGGAAATGAACAAGAAGCGAGGGAAGGAAATTAACTTTGAGAGAGCTTTTGCATTGTTCTGGGCACCAATACACATGAATTTTTTTTAAATTCAAAATAACCCTAAGAAAAGCACAAGCTCCCCAGTTTTCAGAAATGGCAATGGAGGTTACAGAAAGCGTAAATCAAATGTCTTGGATCTTGCCACTAATTATTGGTAAAATCTGAAAATGAAACCACAGTTTCTGAACATGAATACTCTGTTTTGTGTATTACATCACTAAATTACAATATATGCAACATTTTAATCTGGCCAGTTTAGATGCCTGAAAGTCATGGCCTTATTCTTCCTAATCTTGTGCTGTCTCTTATATTTGAAGGGCTTTGTTTCCTTGCTTTTCTTTCCACCTTCAGCCCAGAGTTTAGGGGAAAGACCCCAGTAGGTAAGTATCTGAGGATTCCATGAAGTTGAAGAAATATCTATGCTCTAGATCCTCCATCCTTCCATCCTAGAAACACGCACAGAGCAGATGACACAAGAAGTTACAAAGACACCAAAAGCCACAGACAGCTAAGGGCGGAAAGAAAGGACTTGCGGGAACTCTGGGGGGTTCTTATGATCTATATTTCTATCAGTTCGGCTAGCAGATCTTTAATCTAGTTAGAAAACTTCAGCCCTGGATGGATGCGGGCAGTCTTTAGAAATGTATTTTCAGCAAGGGAGGTGTCAGGATGGATTCATGAAAGGTATTTCATGCCTCACAAATCACCGTGAATATTTCATGTACATTAAAAAATTAGTAGACAAAGCTGGAGTGGTGGTGTATGATTTACCTGGACTTGCTAGATGTTTTCGATACGGAGCAGGACAGAAGATTTATCTGTGAGCACATTAAGCTGCACTTGGAACAGAACACGTTGGCTCTGTGTTAGTGCCCATCAGAGAGATAAAGGAAAGATGTGCGTTGTGGTGAGGACATAAACATGGGCGTAACAAAGAGAAATATTAGCTTCATTTTTCTTTATCTTTTGCAGAGTGGATTGCTGAGTTTATGTTCTCCGATGGATGAGATAGCATTGCCCGTGTATGAATGAGTTTAAAAGGTATAAACAAGGGAGTCTGATGGCCTAATTTGGAGGGGTCCAGAGGGAATCTGTCTCTGCGCAGATAATGAGATTATATTTGGGGTAGATATGCCACCAAGCGAGAAAATGAATTTAATAGGAATATCACTGCTATTTACAACTAAAGAAATATTGTCAAAATATGCTGAAAGGAGAATGAATTCGTGGCCTGGGATCTTTTTTATGTTTGGAAAAGCACTTCGTTTGTGACCCTCATCCCGTGGATAAATGTAATATGAGTTTATAGTAATTCAAACCTGAGAGTTATATTTAGCTAGGGTTGAAAGACTTTGAAAATTCAGCCTTGAGCTACATTTGCTGGCTGAAATATCTGCGTCTTGCATTTATTTTCTGCCTTTCTAGGTTCTAAAATTCTCAGAACGTGTTCTCCTGTCTTTTTTTCTTTTTCAGCTACGTGCCCCCAAGTTGATGGTACAAGGACAGTCTTTTGCCAGCAACTATGAAACAAAACTGAATCTTGATCCACAACGAAAGGAGTATTTCATATGCTAATAAAACAAATCACAAAATGATGTAGAAATTTCAGTTTTTCCTCATTTAGTCCCTTGACTTTCTTATACACAGATATATGTTTTCTCAGAACCTCCTGCTGGTGATGAATTCAGTTTATTGACATACACTTGCAAAACACACAGATTAATCTCTACTGGCAAACACTAGTTAAAGTAGGTGGGTTTATGGAGCAGCCCTGGATTGAGACTTTGCATGAACTCTCAGCTCTGGGTAGGCTGAGCTTCTTAGAATCCAGTTACTTTGGAAAATTTTGGAACTGAAATATTTAATAAACAAGTCTTTCTTATATAATAAAAAATAAATCAAGAGAAGAGAAACAATCAACTAGAATGATCAAATTACTAGTAGGACAGGCATATGGATGGTGATGGTCCTTCCATTCAGCTAATTGCAATAATTTACCACGTGTTGGAGCTACTCACCTTCCACAGACACATTTACAATTCATTTCATTTGAATCACAAACCATATCTGCAGATGGGGAAACTGAGCCTCTGGGAGATTTAATGACCTCTCAGAGCCAGATACCCTTCAAATGGCAGAAGTAGTATCTGCTCCTGGGATTGACTAGTCACACACCCAGAATGCTGAGACTCAGGTACCTCCCAGAGGTAGAGATGTAGGGGGATTCTGCACCTTCCTTCCAAGGACTGGATTTCCTTTTTCTTCCTTGTTGAGAAACCAAGGCTCCTTTTTTGGATATAGGAAATAAAAACGAGATGAATGAACCTGAGACTTAAATTGTTATAAAACTATTAGAGAGAAATCTGTCTTAAGTTATCACCTAAGGGGCCAGTAAAAATTGGTAGTCATAGAGGTGGATTTTTAAATAAAGGTTGAATAAAATTACACTGAGATCCCTAGGGATGCTTCTAAATAATCTTTTCAAACAGAGGGTTACACAGTGAGGTGACCTTCCTGCCTCACTGCCTGTGAATTTAATACCAAGATATCCTGTGTCCAGCAAAGCTCAAAGAATCCTCACTCCCTCTGTGAATACTTCATGTCCCCTGGGTCTTCTATTATTTTTCCCAGAGAAACAAACTAATATTAGGGAGATGCAATCGGCACTTTCTTGAAAACTGGGGACTCACCTGAAATTTCCACTTTTGAAAATCAAGTATTCTTTGGAGAATTTTTACTCCAGCTAACACCCACATATCTAATAATCTCCCACTCAGCCCCAACCAACTCCAATGTATCACTTCCTTGCTTAGAAACCCGCAACACTTGCCCTAGTTTTCATGATGTTATCCAATCTGTGCCATCACTTGACTTTCTTTGTTATGTTCTGCTGGCTCAAACACAGGTCTAAGAGGGGCAGGAGTGGTGGCTCGGTGGTTAAAGCATTTGCCTGGCATGTGCGAGAACCCAGGTTCGAACCCTAGTAGCATATACACAATAAAGCGTGGCACTAACGGAAGCCGTATGAAAAACTAAATAGAAATTGATTCTGTCTTTCTTTCTCTTTCTCTCTCTCATTATTCCACTCTATTAAAAAAAAAGTCTAAAAGTGCACACTTAAAGTCAACCTCCTATGTTAAGATTTTCCAGACCCATTGCAAAGCAAAACCAAAACAAACAAACAAAAAAACCAACAGAGCACTGGTATATTTGGTATATTTGTATATTTTAAGCTTTGCTCCCACCGTACCAGCAATTCATAATGCTTGCTTGTAAATGCTTGTGGTTCAGTCTATAAGCCTGGAATCATTTTAAAGGTAGAGACTAGTTGAGACTTCACTCACCTCGTGCATAGAAGATCCTTTGATTCACTGGAACAAGATGGTAAATGCTGAATGAATGAAGGAACAAGAAGAACTCTAGTTCTGTCTATAAAGATGGTGGAAGGCTTCGCTATCTACAAGGTCATTCCCACATCCGGGCTCTCTCCCACCCTTGTCCAACAATTCAAATCTCCTCAGCTTAACAAAACCCAATCTATAGTATGTTTCTTACACGAACATATCCCCTGTAATAACTTCACCTTATAGCCAATGAGTCAACACTTAAGGATACCTCAATGGATGTGGGAATGGATGGAAAAGAGAATGAACTTTAGGAAGGTTTGTTCCAGGGTCAGGAAGTTTAAGAGGAAAGACATCTCCCTGTTGACTACATTTGCTGCCATTCTGAACATGTCAAAAAATGTAAGAGAATGAGAATTTGATGATGTAAGATGAGGAAGTGCTGCTTGGTGCACTTCATCTGCTAGGTACAGGAACAGGGCTGCATTGCATAGGTGGGTCCCAGCCAAGTAGGTGCCAAGTGTGTTTGCTTAATGACAGGCAAGGGGAAATAAGCCCATTCACTCATCTCAGAGGGTTACCTGTTCTCATGCATGCCTTTTCTCTAAAGGAGATGTTTGAGATTTACCTGGAAGGTGAAATTTAGACCCTGATAGAGGGCAAGAGGCAGCTAAAGAGATAAGCCCATCATCTGTCGTTATCCTTCCACAGGTAGATTTCATATCCTAGAGAGTCCAAGTTCCCTGAAAGCCACCTTCCAAAGGAGTCTGTACAGGAATTTGAAGATGAATAAGGTCCACTGCACCATTCAGTCCACACTGCCTCAGAAGGACATTGCTGCTAGTTGTTAGGCAGAATAATTGATCTTACTCCTGATACTACATTCTATCTGCATAGGGCTTGTCAAATGCTTTTTACTATCATGATTTCATTAAGCTTCTTCACACTCTGTATTAGGGGAAGCATCTTGCTTCCTTTACAGATGGGCAATCGAAGCTTAAGAAAATGTGATGCTTCTGCAGGGGAAGTAGGGGTGGGAGTTGATACATGTCCTGATTCCTAGCTCACCTGGCAACCCAAGCTCAGCTTCTTTCTCTGTGCATCATTTAAAAACCTTCACAATCAGCCAAAAGATTTATATTTTCTTATTACCTAGCATCTTCTTCCAGATAAATCTTTTTTCCCCCAGCACAAGGAATGAATTTAAAGGAATATATTACATTAAAAATGGGCTTGCAAAGCAAGATTCTGCTTTGACCCCAATATCTCCCTCAGATTCCCTCCTGCTCAGGTATACCCTTATCAAACACAGTTAGTCTTCTCTGGAAACAGACTCAGGAAGGAGTCGTGGGCAATGGCAGGAAGGGAGGTGTGGGTGTAGGTACTATCACAGTGGATAGAGAGTGCATAATGACCGTGAGGAATTTCAGGGAGCAGACCATTAACTGCCGGTAATTTTCCAGGAGTAGAGGAATTTGGCCAGGAAATAATTTTTAATACAATTAAATTGAGAAATATGTTTTGAAGAATGAATTTTAAACGTTGAGATCACTAATGTTTTTGCATTTCTCTCACATCAGTGAGAATAAGAGCAATCTGGTTAATATCACAGCCTTGTGCCAGACCATTTTGGCTCCATGAGATTTCACAGGTGGGCTCAGCTACTTCTTCAGGCTTTTGGAAATCAGCTTCATTAGATAACTTAAAATAAGCACTTAATTATATATAGTTGCACACATACGATGGGACCTACTATCTTTCTGCTTTTCTCAACATGCAAAATACATTTCTTACATGAACTTGATCACAAAGGGATGACATAGAGAAGCTAAAATGGTAGGCTTTTATGATATGCTGATTTGATTCGAAATCACACCCAATTTACATGAAGCACAACTTCTTTGAAAAGAGGATGATTTTTTTTTCACCTGATAAGAATACATGGCAACTTTGAGAAATTCGGAAACTATTTCAAGAAATAAAGAAAATAAAAATGTGCACAAAATCTTACCTTTCAGAAGTGACCGTTTATAGTTTGATAAATTCTGTCTTTCTGTTTGGTCTTAATGTATCTTTTTTCCCTGCCTACAAATATCATAGTATGTATGGCACTCTATATAATTTTTGTTCCTTTTAAAACACTCAAGAATCTACTTCCCCATACTGATAAAATTTTTCTTAAACATTTTTAATATCTATTCAATATTTGATTGTATGATTGTCATTATTCCCTTATGTGGCAGATGGAGTTTCCTTGAATACATTTCTGAATGAAAGAAAGATAAAAGCAATTCGGTTTTAAATTTAATTTGGAAGACAGGTGTATGACATCACAGAATTTTAAAGCCAAAAGTCATTTAAAAGCTCCAGTATGATACCACCTTGTCTCATTCAAATACATAAAAGATCCCTTCACAAGAAAGGAGACTTTTCTAGGATTATAACATAAATGAATAATGGAAGAAGGGCTGGAACCAAAACCCCAGTGTTCTTCCCAGCTAATTTTCCCTCCTGCAGAATGTGTTTTCCTTCCAGAAAGATGATGGTCTAGTCCACTCTTTGAGAAGGATTACTCATAAAATCAACACCTGCATCCCCACAGGAAGTGAAGATGGGACTAGCTGGTAAGCCATCCAAGGAAAAGATACCTGTTGTCATTTCAGTTTTAAGTACAGTCTTCCACCAAAGCAAATCAGGGAAATACTTGAAAAACACCTGGAAAATGGGCTTCAAAAAGCTTCAGATGCCAACATCAGAGACAGTACCAATGTTGCCATATTCTGGAAGTCTCTCCACTCCCCCACCATTTCACAAGTTCCATATCTAAGCATCCTCTTTGCAATGTTCAAGCAATACTTAAAGCTTGGATTAGTAAATTTTGTGTTCTATAACAAAGTACCTGTAGCTGGGACTTGGTATAGAAAGAAAGGTTTATAAAATCAGAGTTTGGGGAGGTAGGAGTCCAATATTAGACTGCCCATCAATTCTGCCTGTGGTGTCAATTCATGGCAGAAGGAGCAGATGATAAGGCAGGAAGCTAGAGAAATTCAGGGGCAAGTCTTGCTCTTTTTAATAATAACCCACTCTTGTATAACTCTTTCCAGGAGTCTAGCATTAAGCATTAATCGTTCCAAGGGCTATGCCCCAAAGACTTAACTGTCTTCCACTATGCCCCTTCTCTTAGAAGGTCCACTATCTTCATCTCTCTCTCTCTCTCTCTCTCTTGTATTGGGGATTGAAGATTGAACCCAAGGGTGCTTTATCACAGAACCTCATCCTTAGCCCTTTTTATCTTTTATTTAGAAACAGGGCCTTGCTAAATTGTTTAGAGTCTTGCCAAGTTGCTGAGGCTGGTCTTGAACTCACAATCCTCCTGCTTCAGTCTGGCAAGTTGCTAGGATTACAGGGATGTGCCACCATACCGGGCTATCACTGTCTCATAATTCTGCCATGTTGAGAACCAACACTGAGGGCCAAGCTTACAGCACATGAACCCTTGGAGAACACATTCAAACAATATCTAAATCATAGGAAATTTAATAACACTTAGCATTTTAATATCTAATGCACACTGAACAATCTTATAATGTCTACCAGGGCATAAGTGTGCATACTCCCAAAATTAGGTGGGAAGTTGGAGGGGAAAGAGCTTTATCATACTAGTCCCATTGAACCAGAAGCAGTGTGCTAGGAGGTAGATATGGAGGGGACACAATTTATTTTGACATCTGGGGCAGATGAATACAAGGACATTTCAACTCTAGGTAGGGCAGACGGAAAAATATCAGAGCAATGATTTTGTATTTTTTGTAATTTTGTGCTGATAATGTTAAAAGTACAATGATTATATGTGCATTAGAATACCAGCTGTTGTAATTTCTCTTCAGGGCTTGCTGAAAGAGGCAGCCAAAAGAGTTTACCCCACAAGGAAGCCAATTTTCTCTGATTACATAAGAAGAATGAATGCAGATTGGGGTAGGGGGTCCAATGTTCTTGGATGTTATTCTGCCCCTTTTATTCAAAAAGGGAGAAATAAGGGGCTGGAGCAGTGGCTCAGCGGTTTCTGTGCTTGCCTGGCAAGCACGAAGACCTGGGTTCAAACCCCAGCACCACGTACACAACTAAGTGTTGGAGCAACTAAAGCCATGTGAAAAACTAAATAGAGTTGTTTCTCTCTTTCTCTGTCTCTCTCACTGTCCCTCTCTCTTAAAAAAAAAAAAAAGGGAGAAATAAAAGAAGCATTTATTCCTGAATTCAGATAAATGAATATAGGATGGGACCAAACCAACCAACCATGACAATTGGGAGACCAAAACAAAGGTCTCTGTATTAAAGGCTTTTGTTGACATGTTGACTTGTCCCAAAAATACCAGAGCATGAAGCTAGATACGGGGATAGATGGCATGCAGGCATTTTCATACAGACAGGTACGGCTACGACATACTCCTTTTGATTCCACCCTGGTCATGCTTCCTGTTCCCATGACCTGATTATCTACCTGCCTACAGGCCGTAGTTCCAAAGGAAGTGCTTGCAACAGGAGATAGAACGCTGATTATATTAGACAGGAAATGAAGCTTGCCATATGGCCATTTTGGGCTCCTTATTCCTCTGAAACAGCAGGCAAGGAAAGGAGTTGGACTGATTGTAGTGACTGGTCCTGCCCACCATAGGTATGTTGATTACTACCGCACAGAGGAGGCAGGAAAGATCCATCTGGAGAGCAGGAGATCCTTCAGGGCTTCTCTTAGTACTACTATGCCCTGAGATTAAGGTCAATGGAGAATTACAATCACATCTGGGCAGGATTACGACCAGCCCAGATCCATCAGGAATGAAGGCTTAGTTAACTCCTTGAGATAAGGAAACACAACCAGATGAGGTGCTTGCTGGAGATAAAGGGAATATGGGGAATGGATGGTGGAAGGCAATAGATATAAATACCATTATGTCGCTCCAGTATAATCTTTTGTTTTGTGTATAGTATGTATATTAGTTAAGATTCTACAGAATGATGAAAGAATTAGGATGTACACGTACTTAGAAAGAGATTTATTATGAGGAATTTTCTGATATGACCATGGAGGAGGCAAGCCCTAATGGGCCTTGGTAGCAAGCTGGAGACCCAAGAGCGTTGGCAGCTTAGTTCTACCGGAAGTCCAAAGTTCTAAGACCCAGAAGAGCCAGTGGCTCCTGCCTGAAGGTCCAAAGCCTCTAAATTAAGGAAGCACATCTGTTTGAGTGTGAAGGCAGGAAGCAAACAAATAGAAAAACAACGTTACAGTCCAAAGGGTGTTGGGGAAGAACACTCTCTTATTTAGGAGAGGATCAGCGTTTGTTTCTCCATTCAGATGTTTAACCATTTAACCAATTGGATGAGATCTACCAGTACTACAGATGGTGACCCACTGCAGTCAGCTTACCAGTTTATATGTTAATCTCATCTAAAAACAACTTCATGCAAAACCACAGAATAATAATTGGCAACATATCTGGGCACTTCATTACCCAGTCAACTTGACACCTAAAATTAACTACCACCGTATTACCTGACATGGAGAGGAATTCAAAAATGGTGGATGTTGGTTAGTCTTAGTATTTTTAATGTTGGGGATGACTTTATTTCTCTTAGTCCTTTTCAAAGAAATTCAAGACATTAAGAAACTAATTCTAGACCATGCTGAAGAACAGCATGGTTTTAATAATATCTTAATGGCAACCCGGATTCCGGGTAGATGGAGATTTTTTTGGATTACAACTTTGAAAGCTTAAACATCATGTTTACCAAATCATCATATATGAAGAGTTTTGGAGAACTTTGAAAATAAGATTCACTTACGATTCATCTGTAGAGCAGACGTTAAAGGTGTTGGTTACCAACCTCTGTGCATCTCTATTTATAGACATTTGACTGTACATCTGGATCTGCACAAATACTCATACACATGTAATTCTAAAGGATTTTGATAACTGTGGAATAATTTAACCAACTTTTTGAATCTAATTAAGCTTTTCACAACATGGTGTGTTGGAAGAGATAGCAGTTTATACAAAGAACATAATAGAAAAAAGAAAATCATTTTTTTTTTCAGAATGGGAACCAGGTCCACAGGGCAACTGGGACATTTTGCTTGTCACCAAAATAAATTTATTCTGAATTTATGAATTGATAATAAGCCATCCTCTCATAATGATTAATGGTAATTAACCTTTTAAAGTTGCATCACTTACATGGCCATCTCTGGCTGACAGCCCTTGGAGACAGAATAGAATGCTGATGGTGGAAAAGACCTTCTCCCAGATGCACAAGGTCCTGTGAGGTAGGCAACACTCTGTATGGAGATGTCACAAATCTGATGCAGCTCCAGGGAATTTCAGATAAGGGGAAGATGTAGACCTGAGCTATAATGCTGAGATTCTTTCCTCCTGAAAGGACCGTGAAGCCAGAGTCAGCCTGCTGCAGTGCTTCAAAGACCTTTAATGTCAGCATAATCTTTTTACTTGTGTGTGAACCCAACTTCCTGATAATCAGTGGTTGCATTGGCAATTGACACTTTAACAGAAGTATCCTGAGGGTTGGACTAGCACAAACACAAATCCTCTGGTCAGATGGTCAGCATCACATTAAATCTGTCTTCTAATAGGGTGGAACCAGCCATGTATCCTAAGATGCTAACCTGGACCCATCACGCACACCAGCTCTTTGCCTGTTCTAGGACCTGCCACCTCTGAAATTCACAATATGAACATGCAGATAGCTGGGAAGTAAATTGCAAGATGATTATCAAGGGGCATCCTCAGAACCCATGTGTGTGGACAGGAAGGGACAGAAATAGGATCTGGCACAACAATGAACTTGGCTCACTCTAATGGAAGTCCCAGAGCCAGAATCAGATTTGTTCCGGATGCCACGTCTTCATACCTCTGTAGGGATAACTCTCTTTAGCTAGGTTGCCTGGGAATTGTCATGACCTTCACCAAGGTGGTTTTCTGTACCTGAAATAAACCCTGAAGCAAATGAGAGAGGGTAGTTTTTTAAAAGGTGTTCCTTGTTACTAGGGCCACCAGAACCAAAAGCAGGCACAGGGTAATTTTTTTTTTAAGAGAGAAAGACAGTGAGTGAGAGAGAGAGAGAGAGAGAGAGAGAATCAATTTTATTTAGTTTTTCACATGGCTTCCTTTGCTCTGACACTTAGTTGTGTACGTGGTGCTGGGGTTTGAACCCATGTACTTGCGCATGCCGAGCAAGCGCCATAACCACTGAGCCACCGCTCCAACCCCTGCACAGGGCATCTTAACAAAGCATCACAACATCTTAAACAACATTTGTTGAGCATTTACTGTGCTGCAGAGAGACTGTGTTGAGGCTGGTACATGCTTTATCGTGTTAAACACTCACCACTGCCTGTGGGATAGATATTCATATGCACATTTGTTACATGATAAAACCAAGTATATAGTAGGTTGTGCAAGTAGAATTAGGATTGATAAGCAAAAATGGAAATACGTGAAGTGTCCATCATCTGATGAATCGTATAGAAAATGCAATATATAAACGTGACGGGATGCTATTCAGCCTTAAGAAAGAATGAAATTCTGCCACTTGTGACAACACGGAGAGAACTGGAAGAGAAAACGTTAAATGAAATAAGCCAGACACAGAAAGACAAATTCTACAGGATCTCACTCATTTAGAATCTAAACATGTTATCTCATAGAAATTGATAGAAGAGGAGCTGGAGCGGTGGCTCGGTGGTTATGGTGCGTGCCTGGCACACGCGAGTACATGGGTCCAAACCCCAGCACCGTGTTCACAACTAAGTGTCAGAGAAATGAAAGCCATGTGAAAAACTCAATAAAAAAAACTGATTCTCTCTGTCTCTCTCTCTCTTTCTCACTGTCCTTCTCTCGAAGAAGTAGAAGAAGAAGAAGAAGTTGATAGAAGAATGGAGAAAAATGGAGGTTATTAGAGGCTGGGGAGAGTAGGAAGCAGGGAGGGGTGGGAAAGGTTGGTCAACAAGTACTAAGCCACAGAAAGATGGAAGAAATACATTCTAGTGTCTTACTGCTCAGTTGTGAAATCCCAGATGATGATGAGCACCACACAGTTCAGAAAAGCCAGAAGAAAGAATTTTGAGTATTTTTATAAACAATAAACACATATGATATGATAAACATTTGAAGAGCTAGATATGTCTACCTTGATAATATTACACAATGGAATATGTAAAATTTTAATGTAAACTTGCATTTTTAAACTTTTAGTGAAAGATTATTTTTAAAAAATTCAAATCAAGTCATTAGCTCTATTTAATGGCAACTCAAATGAGTTCAAGGGTTTGTAGCAAGTAGACAAATCCAGTCACCAATGATTTTCAGTAACTGCCTGATTGAACCTACTTTCAATCCATTTCAAATTCCTTTTCTCTGTAGGATTCACTCCAGACCATGACCCCCCAGCCACCTGGAAGTAATTGTTAGCACATCTTTGTTCTCAGAGAATATGGCTAGCTCTATGAATTTGCAGAAGTTACTTACTTCCCCTGAGCCTTTGCTTCCTACCGGTTTCCCTCATCACTAACAAGGGGATGATAACGACACATGTAACAGCAAATGTCTAGGAATTTTTTTCAAGTTTCATTTGGGGCTAGAGCAGTGGCTCAGCGGTTTTGGTGCTTGCCTCACATGCACAGGGTCATGAGATCTTACCCCACCACTCCACATAAACAATGAAGTGTCTGAGCAACAACAGCTACAAATGAAAAACTAACTAAAATTGATTCTCTCTTCCTCTTTCTCTCCCTCACCGTCTCCCTCTCTTTAAAAAAAATAAAATAAAAAAGCTTAGGTATCACATTGACAAACATGCCTTATGGGGAGGGGTATGTAAATGTTTATATGTAATGTTATAGGCCACTAAATTGAATTATATTTCAACTAGAAATGATAATTTTCTCAAATATAAACCCTGAGCATTTTTCAAATTTGTCCATATCTCTCTCCATCATCCTAGCCTAAGTCATCATTATTTCTTCCTTCTAATATGAGGACAGGTCTAGGACTAAAGTCTGACTCATATTTGTTATTTAGCTACTTTCAGCATCTATTTCTATACTTCCAAAATGAAAACAGAGTGCCTACTTTATAGAACTGTAAACAGAATTAAATGACATAGCAAACAATATAATCAGTTCAGGGCATGGTATAAAGCTAGTCCTCAGAAAACGCTAGGGTTAATAACAACAATGACAGCCACAACCACCACAGCCATTCTTCTCGTTACTGGATTTATTCCTCGCTGTCTAAACGAAAAGCACCTGATTGGAATTAGAATGGTGCTTGCATCAGTCAGCTTTCCATCACTGTGATAAAACGCCTTAGATAAACAACTTATACGGAGGAAAAGTTTATTTTGGTTAATGGTATCCAAGGTTTCAGGTCATGGTCACTTGGCCCCATCACTTTGGGCTATGGTAAGACTGAACATCATGGCAGGAAGTACCTGGTAGAGCAGAGATGCTTACTTCAGGAAACACAGAGCGCTTGCCTGTACAACAAACCACCTCCCCTCCAAACCCATTAAGCTATGAATACATAAATAGATTAACCCATTCATGAGAACAGAGCATCCATGATCTTATCACCCCCTAAAGGCCCCTCACCTCTGCATACTGCTGCAGTGGGGACCAAGTCTTCAAAACAAGCTCCTTTTTTTTTCTTTTTTAGGATCATAACACTTAAGATCCATACCATAAAAGTATTCTAGAAAGATCACACACACTGAGTTTGGTTTTGTTCGACACTAATTATTTTTTTCTTTCTTTTTTTTTTTTTTTAAGAAAGAAGGACAGTGAGAGAGAGAGAGAGAGAGACAGAGAGAATCAATTTCTATTGAGTTTTTACATGGTCTTCATTGCTCTGACACTAGTTGTGTACGTGGGTGCTGGAGTTTGAACCCCTGTGCTCACACATCCCAGGTAAGCGCCGTAACCACCGAGCCACTGCTACAGCCCCCTTACCCTAATTCTTAACCTTTGATCAAGCTACTTTGTTAGTCTTGCTTATTTTTGGTTGTACAACTGGAATAGCAATAATGCACATATCGTAGAGTTTTTACAGTTCAGTGAGGTATTCTATCAAAAGCATTTCATACAGCAACCAAGCCCCAATAACACGTAAGACAGGTAATTTTTGATTCATACAATTAGCATGTATGTAAAATGACAGCCATGAATGTAGCAGAGTTAGTGAGAGAGCATGTGCATAGTCGTGCATAGTGGGTCCTCAACACACATCGATGCTTCCCCCATCTGCACTGTTCCACCCAGAGAGGAGACAGCTGACTCCCTGGCCCCGTCTGGAGCAGTGCTGGGGAGAATGTGCAATGGCAGGGAAATGTTCTTACCAAAGCTGTGCTAATGAGACATCCCGTTAGCTCTGGCTGCTCCCAGGTCAAGCCGCCCATGTCAGAGCAAAAACGCTAATGGACTAGGTGGCCCTGTCTTTCCATCTGACTGGGCTCCTGGTTTTTTAATGAGACAAGAAGCCCACAGACTCAGGAAGACGTGTGTGTGTGTGTGCACATGTGCGTATCTGTGGCTCCCGTGGCAAACAGTTTTCATCCTAAAATCAGAGAAGAGAAGAATGGCAGGATATGAATGCTCCAAATGTCCTCTGATTTGCATCAGCTGGGGGAAGGCTGGCCAAAGCCTCCCACCCATGCGCAGGGCAGGGAGGATAACAAACCACCCTGCTTTTCCAGGGGGTCATAATACCCTCAATCCCTTGAACAAAGACCAGTGTCAGTTGCATGACTTCTTAATGATGAATAATTCATACACATCAAAGCGGCACTCACAAAGCATTTTTCCCTGCAGCCTCAAAGACAATGAAACAACACCAAAAAGGCCAGCAGTTTCTTTTTTAGATCACATCATCTCCCCTATATCTCCTCCCTCCCTACTCTGTAGTATCCATGCTCTGAACTGCTTTGAAATCAACTGTATTACTATTTTATAGAAACAGCAAAATCTTTTGATTTATTTTTTGTCCCACACAATGACAAACTCCTACACAGCCTGCAAAGCCCGGCTCAAAAGCCACCACATTTTGAAGTCAACTCTGTCACCCACCTTCCCAACAGTCAGTCCAATCTTTGCCTCTGATGCTAAACAGACTTTCTTTACTCTGATCATTATTAAAATCTTATTACTTCAAATCTCTGGCTAAAACTTCTAATTTCTTAAGGTTAAATACCTTGTGTTAAATATTACAGAATCATCAGCACCCAAAAGAAACCCTGGGATACAGCAGACACTCAATAAATGTTCATGAAATTGAAATGATTTGAATTCTTGAATTAAAAAGAAACATACTTGAACTGAATCATTGAAATGCTAATGTATATTAAGTCTATAAAAATGAAAATTAGATGAAAAGAGTATTTCCAGAGTTTCACAAATATCATCGAGTATTATTCTTATCATTTAGCATTTACCAAGAACTCAAATCAAAGGCTTAGAAATGCAAGGAGTTGAGAGATCTGTTTGGAGAGCTTATCAGCACTCTTTAGGAGGGCAAGTCTTTTAAAGAGAAATATTTGTTGGAACCAAGATAAAATTAAAACGGCAGATTCACAATCTAGGTTATTTTTATAGTCTGTCTTAAAGTGTAAATTCCTTGCATTCCCTTTCTTTTTGATCATCATAAATGACAGTTTACTACAGATGTACACACATGCAAATGCAGATGCTACCCACTCTTTATATTTCTCAACGGGCTGCTGCTTCAATAAAATACCATTTCAACGTCAGGGGAGATCACATTTCCTTTGTGGAGTAAATGCTTGTAATCAAGGAAGAAAGATATATATTTTAAGGTAAGCTCTATTTATTCTCTGAATATATTACAACGCTTCTGATGCCCTAGGTGTTATGCTAATCACAAAGGGTAGATTTGGATTATGAAATGTAGGTCTCCGGTTCACAGACCTCACAGCCCTGTGACGGAGGGAGATACAATGAGATAATTATTTCAAAATATCTTTTCTGCTTTATGGATGAACAGAGTTACGGCTTGGCAGAAAGTGTGGTGACAGATTCCCTTTGGAAAGTCAGGAGTGGCTTCTGAGAGGAGATGATTATTAGCCTGATTCTTCAGGCGGGGAGGAAAGAGTTTTTTCCAATGAAGAAAGATAGCTGGGGCTTTCCAGGAGTTACAGTGTTTTCAAATGTCTGGCATTCTAGCAAGCATTGATGGGAAGTTCCATGTGGCTGGGGTGCTGAATTCAAGGCAAGGGAC
The DNA here is from genome assembly GCA_004027875.1 of Aplodontia rufa. Taxonomy (NCBI): domain Eukaryota; kingdom Metazoa; phylum Chordata; class Mammalia; order Rodentia; family Aplodontiidae; genus Aplodontia; species Aplodontia rufa. Next base: position 28,250 of record PVKS010023445.1, read on the forward strand.
GTGGAGAAACCAGAGGATACCACTTCTGAGGGTCCGGAGACCAAAGTTAGTAAGTGTGGTATGCTTTTAGATGATTTTGTGGGCCCCGTGGGCGGCAGGACGGGGAGAAGTTGTTTTTAATAGCTCATGTCTTTGCAATGAATAAAATGATAGTTTGAACAAAAACAATGGAATGGAATGGAGGGAGATAGAAAAGTTTATCAAAGGTCGTTGAGATTTTTCTGAGGATAAAGTAAATACAGGAGAAGACTGCATGAGGAGGGTGAGGAGGGATAGAGTAGGATCAGCGGGGGGTTCTGCAGAGATTTTCAGGATACTAGTTAAGATTTGTGTGATTGCGATAACATGGGGAAGATAGCTCTGTTCACTGGAAGAGGATATGCTGAGAGCAAAACTCACGGGACCATTGCAAATTGAGACATGATAAGTTTGGGGTGAGAGGGTGGAAGGAGATTGCCTGAGCTCCTGGAGCTACAGCCAAAGGATTGGATGATTTTAGGACAGATAAAATTCCTCGTCTGTGCTGCTATAACTAAACACCCTTAACTTGGAAATTGATAAACAACACATTCACCTCTCATTTCTGGAGGTTGAAAAGTCCAAGACTGAGGCACAAGGGGCCTCAGCATCTGGTGAAGCCCCATGCTCTGCCTCACAGATAGAATTTTCTGGATGCATCCTAACATGGTAGAAGAAGTATGGGTCCATTTGGGGCATCTTGCATAAGGGCAATAATCCCATCCGAGGGACTCCACCCTCATGACCGGTTTATTTCTCAAAGGCTCCACCTCCTCTTACCATCACGGTGGGGGTTAGGATTATAACATGTGAATCTTGGGGGATAGAAGTACTCAGACCAATAGCATGCACTACAGCAGAATCATTGCTGATAACCACCTTCAGGACCACACACCTGAGTTTAAAAAAGTAGCCCTTAAAGGTCAACAAGGTAGGGAAGCACCAACCACCCCAGATGAGCTGTGACGAAGGTCTGAGAGTACCAGCTGCTCCTCCTAGACCCTCCCCACGTCTCTTACTTGAAACCTCAGGGTCTTACCTAATCAGTAACCAAGATTCTGTCACTCATGAGTCTGTCTTTTGTCCCTAATTTCCTGCAAAATCAACTAGAAGAATAATGATTGTCAAAGGTGCCCAGAGGGGGCTGGAATGGTGGCTTGGTGGTTGTGGCACTTGCCTGGCATATTCAAGGTCCCATGTTTGAACAACAGCACTACATACACAACTGACTGTCAGACCAATGAAAACCAGATGAAAAGCTAAATAAAATTGATTCTTTTGCTCTCTCTCTCTCTCTCTCTGTCTTCACTCTTAAAAAAATAAAAATAAAGTTCCCAGAGGATCTGTAGGTCCTGGGTCTCATGAGGGCAGAGATCCTTTGAAATCAGGTTAGCAGGTACAGTTTGGGGGTGAATAGCAGAGTGCAGAAGGAAGAATAAAAGAAAACCATTTTGGAGGGAGCAGAGCTCTGACCAAGAAAAAGAGTTAAACCATTATACCTGTGACTAAGGCAAGTCAGAGGAATCAGAAACATACTGGCTCAAAAAAGTTAAAAATTAATGACAAAGCTCAAGGTTAAGTGTGAAGCTCAAGAACCAGTCCTGTTAGGGTGGACTTCTCACTTAGGTAAGCTTAGTCCATCTTGACCACTCTTATGTATATATTGTGGCCAGTGCTTGCAGGAAGAGTGTGATATGGTATCATATAAGTCCATCCTGGTGTCCTGAAATGAGCAAGCCTGCCACAGGTCAACACTACCAAACAAAGAATTCTGATTCCTGCTCAGACAACTAATATTGTCTCATATCCATTTCTGAAAGACAAGTCACTGTCTCTTCATCCATTACGTTGTTTAAAATAATTCTTGAGCACATACTATATTCCAGGGCCTGTTACCCCTGTAAGAGAGAGGACAAGTGGACATTTTTCCTATTCCTATGAAATTGACAATCTATTGGGGGAATGATGCATATTAATATAGCAATCACAAAACTAAATAATTTATTAAGACTGAGATCAAAACGCAAATTATAGGAAAGGTATTCATGTGAGAGCACTTAGTCAAAAGATATGACGTAGACTGAGAGAGGAGAGAAGTCTCAGGAAGGCAAGACTTGAACTGTGATCTGAAACCTGGGTATAGTAGGTGAGAGCCCCAGAGAGGGCAGCATGTGTAAGTACTCTGTAGTCAGACATTCTGAAAAGTTCCTGCTCTGGACGGGAGGGCAAAAAAATGGGTGAAACAGGAAGAGGGGACAGTTTTGAGAAAAGGCAGAGTCTCACAGATGCCTTCCTGAGATTTCAAATTTTTTTCTTAATTATTAGTCTAAGAGAACTGGATTTCCATAGATAAGTAAAATCTGATTTTTGCTGATCCATTAAGCATATTGTTCACATTTACTTAACTCTTCATAACAACACTTCTTCACCAAGGTTATATATCTATGTCTGAATGGAAAAAAGAAACGGAGACAAAAAAAAATAGACAAATTTTCAACCCTCAAGAACTTGGGGAATGAGGCTGAGTGCGGTGGTGCATGCCTGTAATCCCAGTGGCTCGGGAGGCTGAGGCAGGAGGATTGCTAGTTCAAAACCAGCCTCAGCAACTTAGTGAGGCCCAGAGCAACTCAGAGAGCTCCTGTCTAAAGTAAAAATGGCTGGGATGTGGCTCACTGGTTAACCCTGTGTTCAACTCCCAGTATCCAAAAGAAACTGGGGAATGATATTGGCCTATTTCTACTGTTAGATTGTGTGCATGTATAAATACGTAACTATGACTCCCGTCATTATGGATGATAATAATACACCAATTAAAACATGGGGATAAAAGAAATAAATGAGCCAATGTTTAGAACAAAAGGAAAGATAATAATGCAACAGTGCAAAGAGTGATAGAAAAAAAAATCTAGGAGGGCTAATAGGGTGGGGTTCTTCACCAACCCTCAGGTTCAAAGGCAGATTCAGATTGGATGAAAACCTGCACTCAATGGGCTTAGAGTGATAACGGGCATCTGTTACATGCTTACCACAGCCAGGCACTAGGAAGTGATCCTTACCCACATTTAAGATCACAAAAGCCACAGGAAGTGTCCTGTTCTTATCCTCTTTCCCAAAATGCAGGAATCAAGGATCAGAAACTTCAAGCAATTGTTCAATATCACACAGTTAGGACACGGTAGGGCCCAGGTTTGAACAAAGAGTCTGTTTCACGTAAGGATTGTAGGGAAGGGAGATTAAATTGTAGGCTTCAAACCACAATATTAAAACAGGAGATGTGTTGATTTAGAATAATTACAACTACTTTAAGAAATGTTTGAGCACCTGTAAGTGCAACATCTTCACCCAAATTTAGGGAAAAGAGCTGGAGCCAAAACAACACCAACCTCTACTCTCCAAACAGAGGGACCTTTTGTGCAACAGGCATGTGGGAAATATGTAATGCATATGCATCAGAGAACGCATCAGCACTTAGGCAATTCGAAAGGACCTGTTTTTACATCATTTGACTTTTCATCTCTGCCCCTGTAATTACTTCATTTCAGCAAAATCACACCATATTATGATTTAACAACCAGAACAGTCACTTAAGCACTGATATTTTGCAAGCGCCTTTCTAAGGTTCCCACCAACAATCTGGGCTCAAAAGAAGGAACAATGAACAACTGCTTAGGAGCCTAAATAAACCACAAAGAAGTGCCCAGTGATCAGTTTGAGCACTTGAATCCAGCGCTGGTTATCAGTTGACAATATTCAGTTAGGAAAGTCCAGGATAGAATAATCATGGGAGTAAGAGGGAAAGAGACTAGAATTTTTAAACCGTAGTGAAATGGATTCCAGGTGGGGATGTCCTAACTGTTGCAACACCTACTCTTTCTAAATTCATCCTTCCTCTTCCAAAGGTTGTAAGTTTCTTTCTTTTCCCGGTCACGTCCAGATGAAAAGACAAAACACATCCTGAAGCTACAAGATGAAACACAGAACTCTAATTGTTCACGTGCCTCCTGCAGACCTGAAATCCCAGCTTGGTTCCATCCCCATGCAGTTCCTGTTAACTCCACACATGTGAATAATCACATGGATCTCGCAGGCAGTGAGTGTTTTCTTTGTAAAA
>PVKS010023446.1:0-32367 GCA_004027875.1 Aplodontia rufa
ATTACCCCCAGGAGTGCCCCCCCAATTACCTTCCCTTATCCCACCCTTCCCCTTCCCACTATATCTCTAAAAAAAGTATTAGGTTGTAAAGCATTACATCTTATCTGAATTTAACACATGTTAATAGACCAACTTTCTCATTGTCCAGGGTCTAGTCCCCACCTCCACAGATGAGTGGAGACAATCGACCCTTAGATCTCTGGGTTAAGCTGATTTTACTCATCATAATCTCTTCCATAGCCATCCATTTACCTTCGAAGGCTGCAATATCATTGTTTCTAATCGCTGTGTAATATTCCATGGTATAAATGTACCACAGTTTTTGGAAAAAGTTACTTTTTGGAGGAATGAATGGACTAGAGAGGAATAGGATGGCAAGGTGCATGATGAGCCTACTAGAGGTTAGTGACAAATCCAGCTTCATTGACATGTGAGCTTGTAGTGGCTGTTAGAAATAAAATTATGAAAATCTTGAGGTTCCATAAGAAAATCAAACATGCTCAGAAGTGAGTGAGCAAGACAGACTACTTCTGCACAAGGGTGCACTCAAAGGTAATCTGAAGAGCAAGCATACTTGAGTGGGCAGTCTGCATGCTTATATTTCCAACCTGATACAATCCTACTCTTCACTCTGATTGGAGGGGCTCAGGGATACAATCTGTGTGATTGGATAAAATAAAATGAGGGTGGGCACAGAACACCTATAGGTGTAATCGGATGTCTGGTTAGTTTAAAAATAGCTCATCTCTGAACCCATGTCTCCTGACATAAGGGAGCTTCCTTTTATATATGAATCTTAAAACTACATTCTGAAAGTGGATCAGACTTATTTCTCAGAAGTCACACTTATTCTTTTTTTGCAATTTGCAATTTTATGTTATTACTTACATATTGCTGTTACTTGTACTATGGTTTATAAATCAAAACTTATTGTAAAATGACAAAGTATTACATTTAGTGGTACTTTTTCCCCACCTTTTGAACAAAATGCCCCAAGATTTCATTTTTCACTGGGCCCTGAAAATTATGTTTGGCTATACATAAAAGGAAGTAATCAATGTGGTCATGAGGATTTTCCCATTACATTCAAAATTTTGTAAGAGTTGCTGTACCAGGTAGGTACCATGAGGTGACAGACTATTTTCATGCTTTCTCAACAAACCAATGATTCCACAGATCATGGGACAGTGAACAGACTCCATCTTGCTCCAACTCAGGAAAAAGAAAAGACATCAGTGTATATTATAGGTGTCATATGAAGCCTCAGAGAATATCATTTCCCAGGACTCTTACACAGCAACCAACAGTGCCTGATTCACAGATGCTGGTAACGTACAGACTTCCTGTTAGTCACTAGTTGCTTTCAGAGGATCCAATACCTTAGGTAATGTAAAAATATAGTATGTTTAAATTCTTCAGCTTCAAAAATTACTTACAATGTACATACTCACCCCTTTACAGCTGTCTCACTCATTCCATATATTTGCTTTCTTTTTGTGACTATTAACAACCAAACATTTCCTAATTCATCAATTACCCTAATTAGTATGCAAAGATGCTTTTAATATTATGTATCAACATGATTGGGATCCAGGCTCCCCACATATTTGTCTAAACACTATTCATGCCACATCTGTGAGGGTAACTCAGGATTAGATTAACGTTTGAATTAACAGACCAAATAAAGCAGATCACCCTGCCTAATGTGGGTGGGTCTCATCCAGTCAGTTTAAAGTCTGAAGAGAGTAAATGCAGACCCTCCTGTGACCAAGAGTGAATTCCTCCTCTGACTGCTCAAGCTGGAACGTCACTGGTCTTTTCCTAGCTTCAGACTCAAATCAAAACATCACTTATTCTTGGTTCTTGAGCCGACCAGCTTTCAGACTATAGCTGTATCATAAGCTTTCCTAGTTCTTGGAGTTCAGACTCAGGTAAGAATAACACCATTGGCTCTCTTAGGTCTCTAGCTCCCAGGTACAGATCTTCAGACTTCTCAGCCCCCAAAGCTGTGTGAGGTAATTCTTTATAATACCTTTATTTCCATGTATATAATCCTCACTGTCAAATAATTCAGACATCTGCTATGCTGTTGGTTGAACAGGTTATCTTCATGTTTTCCTATTAAATTAGTATGTGAAAAACACCTGACTATGAAACATTTTCACAATGATTAACTTTAAGTGTTAAGATATACCTTTGAAAAAATTATTATGTCTATGCTGATCATGCAGCATAGGGAAGGAGGTTATACAACTCAATCAAATTGACACACTAAGTATAGAATGGACAAAAGCCTTGTCATTAAATCTTTGCTTTTCCACTTCTGTAAATTATCAATTCTCTGAGACTGAAATTTGTCATCTATGAAATCTGGATAACACTGCCTACCACAGGTCCATGAATTGCAACAATTCATGCAATCGTGTATGTATATGCAAATGCCTAATACTTATTACTCACAAAATACTTTCTATCTTCTCCTTTTCTTCTCTCCTCTATGATCTTACTCCCTGTTTTATGAAAGAGTAAAAGCATCTGGATAACTCAGAAACAGGAATTAATATAAATTTCCAAAGTAATTTATTCAGAGATAATAGTTTATTCCAGGGCTTTTGTTTTGTAAGCATACTTGTTTTTCAAATCTAAGTTTGAAAATATTTGGAAGCATATACCTCCTAGTTACACAGACCCTACTCATCCCCATTCTCTCACATCTGGTCTGATTCACACATTCATGTTACCCTCCTACTTCCTATTAGGTTTGAAATATCACCCTCTCCAAAGGCACCCTATGATTCTGACATCAATGACTTTGTAACATCTTTCTTTACATACAATTATGTGATTTAATCCTTGGACAATGAGCCAAAGACTTATTCTTATCATATCAAGAATCCATTCATTTTGACAGTCAAATCAAAGTTGTTTTCCCTACTTCACCAACAAATGTTATCATATGCATACATACAAAAGTTAGAGGTCAACAGTTGTTCATACTGTAAATATGCCTACTAACTCCAAACCAATAAAGTTCAAAAATTCTAAGGCAAGGGGAGATGAAGTGATGGCTCAGCTGTTACGTTGCTTGCCTGGCAAGTGAGAGGACATGTAGTCATACCACAGTACCATGTACACAACGAAGTGTCCCAGCACTAAGGGCAACATGGAAAATTAAATAGAATTGATTTCTCTCACTGTCCTTCTTTATAAAAAAAATTAAATAGGAGCAGAGATTTAAAATTTATAGCAGATTAACCTAAGTTTCAAAGCATGATTTAATCTATATAAGTTATGTATGGAGAAGTCATTCTTTTTCCCCTTTTGTTAGTGTCTTCAAAACAACAACTTGTAATTTGAGAAACAGACCATATAAAATGGGCCAAATGATAAAATAATGGGCAAAGCATTCCCAAAATGAGACCAGCTGTCTACCCTGTCTTTGGAAGGGAGGTTCTGGCATACTCCCATTGGACCCCAGCCTAGTCTTATTTTAAACCGATTAGCAAACATTCTAGTTAATCAATCCTTTCCCAAATTAAGTTGTTGGTAAGAAGAAAAGAGTTGTACAATTTGTATTACAAAGCTCTCAGGCATCTGATAGATGAGACGTGACTTCCCTGAGCCTCTTTCTTTGAGAAAAAAAAAAATAAAGCTCTTTCAAATCAAGACAGAAGGACAAGTAATCACAGAGCAGTTATGTACTCAAAAAGTGGATTGCTGGGCATGGTGGTGCATGTCTATAATCCCAGCCTCTCAGGAGGCTGAGGCAGGAGGATTGCAAGTTGAAAGCCAGCCTCAGCAACTTAGTGATGGACCTAAACAACCTAGCAAGACCCCGTCTCAAAAAATAAAAGGGCTGGTGATGTGTCTCAGTGGTTGATATTTTGGATGTCTCTGTATTTGTAGGCACACATAATACTTTGTATGGCATACAGCCTGTTTTTATTAGTTCGACATAGTCTTACATATTGGAGGGAACTGTTGTTACATATTCATGCATACTTGGATACTGACATAGTGAGATACTAAGTTAAGGTCAATCCTAGACTAGGATCTACCCTCGCTTCATCCATTTCCTGAACTCATGTCTCTTCTGTAATCCCACCATACTACATACTACAGTTTGAAATTAATACTTACACAAACTATCTGTCTTCACTGGTAGGTTGGTCCATGTGCAGAAATGCCAGCCAATCTCCACCAGGTTCTAGAAATTCATGGTATTCCGATTCCTGTTGTTGTAAGACAGGATTGTGCCTGTTATGAGCTAATCATATTTCTTCAGGCCCTTATGTTTTATAAGGTATCAGGAATTATAATGCAACCTATATCCTAATCGGTAGGATAACAGTACTGAAGTAAAATTCTCTCCCTTTCCATTTATCTGGAGATTTTTTTAATTAAGTTTCATTCGAAGTTATACTTGAAAGTGTTATTACCAGAGGAATGAACTAAATCATGGCCTTAGAGCATGTGGAAAACTTTGTATTCAGGAGAGGCCTACAAAACTACCTAGTCTAATGCTGTAGCTTGGAGCTCAGGACCTCAGGGCTCAGAGACATTAATTGATCTACCGAAGATCACAACACTAGTTAGTACTAGAGCTTGAATGAAAATGTAGTTTGCTGTATCCTCACTGAACGCTTTTGTACTAAAAGAGTGACAATTCTGTCCTAAGGAAGCCTAAGGTATTGTACCAAAGAATCTTAGACGAAACAGCTCCTTATGAATCATTTAGTAATAGAGAAATAACCTTGCTTCGGACTGTCTAGAATTGCGAGTGCAGCCATGCGTAGAAGTATAAAACCAGAGACAGTTGTGATGCAACACTGACAGCAAGCCATGCCCTGGTGCTCACACCTACACCAGGAGACAATATGATTTCCACCTTAGCTACTTGATGGCAGTATGGGTTGCCTGCAGTGTTTGCATCCTACAGTACTGGTTATGTTCCAGGGGTAGCTGTATCAGAGTGTGTGTAAGTTCAAGGGTTCATTAAGCTACAGAGCCCTCAAACTTTAGTAAAGGATGGAGGAAGAAAAAGAGGATGGACAAAGAAAAATATTTGTCAAAGACAAATGTTTTTATCAGCAGTATTCTGTAGGGTAGAATAATACTTTGCCTCTAACATCCCTTATTTCATGAATTAAATTTAATTTAATAGTAGTAGTTAATTTAACAACATTAAAACAGATTAATGTGAGGGAAAAAGCATTTCAATTTAAATTCTTTTTAAATTTTTGACTAACAAGAGAAGAGGTAAAAACTCAAAGCAGAGGTCAGACACAGAAACTTACACACCATTTTAACAAAAGGCAATAAGTGGTGGGGAAGTGGCTAGACAAAGGAAAAAGGGTTGGGGCTTCTAGAAGATGGGAAGAATGTAAGAAAACTAAAAGAAAAAAATCATTTTTGTAAGGTTTATTTGGACAGACTCAATTTCTGATTTCCCTTCTTCTTCATGACCATAAAACTCCCATGGATAAGTGTTTTCTCAGAAATTTCTATGCTTAGTTAGCTAAGGGAAACTATGAAAAGGCTTCTTTATGGATCTGTTGGTTTTCAGTTGCCTTTAGTTCAGAAGAATTCTTACAACAAAGTAACATATTGTGAAGTGACCCATTCTGATCCCTTTCAGTTCAATAGGAAATTAGAACATCTTCTACCCAGAACCACTGTAAGCAGGGAATGAATCTGGTACACACTGGAACATGAGATGTCATATGGTTCTAAAACTCAATTGGTTGAAGATGGCTTGATGCCTGTCCCTTGCAATAGGGACTGTTGTGGTTTCTCCAGTGTCTTTAGTTACAGTTAACAGAAAAGAGTCCAACTCAATATCTCAAAATTTAACCATCAGACATCTCACAGATGTGCCCTGTAACGTCACACAGGTGGCCTCCACCTTTAACACAATCCACATCAATTTAAAAAAAAGCTGCAACAGTTGCTAAAAAGCAGCTGTATCTCTGACACTCAATGGTATATGAAAGATTGTGCTCATGGTAAGTATAATCTAGTACATACACAGTCAATAAGTTTCAGACAAAAACACTCTAAAAAGTATCCATTTCAACAGTCCTTTTACACCAATCCTACAGAAGCAGGCTATACCTGAAAATTTATGCAATAAAAAAGTTCCAATTTCCTAATGAATATCCACGGGTTATTTTTAATGGCAAGTCCCTTCATTTAAGAAGCCCCCAAATTCGCTATCTAGATAGAAAAAAGCTCATGAAAGTTGAGCATTTGCTGCTCAACTTTCTTTTCTAGTTTGTCTCAAACATTGAAACTTGTTTTAGAGATGCTTCAAAAATATATTCCTGAAATAACCCATTTCTCTTTCAGTTTAATAGTTTACATTTTAAGACTATGTTAAACATGGTAAAAACAAGAGTAGACTTTGACATTTATTGATGCATTATAGCACATAAATGAGCATTTAAAGGTACAAAGTTAAGTGGATATTATGGAGGATATAACAAACAAATATATAGAGAAGAAAAACTAATGGGTATGGCTATGTTCCAGGAATGATAAACCAATTTTTGGCTCTGGAATTAAACATATCTGAGTCTGAATCACTTCTTTGGCATTGATATAGTTCGAATGTTTGTGTCCCTTCAAAATCCATTTATTGAAATGTAATCCCCAAGGCAATAATACAAAGATCTGGGGCCTGGGGATGGGGATTTAGCTCGGTGGCAGAGCATTAGCCAAGGCCCCGAGTTCAGTCCTCAGCCCTGAGGGGAAAATTAAAAAGACCTGGGGCCTTTGGAAGGTGAGTGGGTCATAAAGGTGGACTCCTTGTAGATGGAATTAGTGCCTTTTTTTAAAAAATTGAGAGAGCTAATTTTTTCTTCCACCTTATGAAGATACAAATAAGTCACCATCTACGAGAAACACTGCTTCATCAGACACTAAATCATCTGATTCCTTCTTCTTGTGCTGCGTCCAGCATAGCAAGATGTCCCATTCTAAATAGGATGATGTGTTATGGAGAAAAAAGAAGGCAGAGAATCGGAGGGAAATAGAGGTGTGGAGGAAGCCAGGGGACATTTCAGAGATACTCAGCTTCTGAGCCATATACCTATTATTCACAAGAAAAGAATGCAGGGGATCCAACTAGAAAGAGCTCCAAGTGCATTAAGACATCAAGCTAACACCCCCTTAATTTCTCTGTATCTGGTGGGAGGGTCATTGTCTTTCCTCGGCAAACCTCCACATGCTGCCAGGTGACTTGTCAGCAAGTCCCCAGCCTTATGCCTTTGCATCAAGAGCAGGTGTGCTTTAGCTCTATCTCAAAGAAAAACAATGGTTCCCTACAATCTTGGATTTCCCAGCCTCCAGAATGGTGAGCAATAAATTTCTGTTGTTTATAAATTACTCAGTCTAAGATATCTTGCAATTGCAGTTGAAACAGACTATGACAACCTTTTATCAGGGAATTTACCTCTCTCCTCCTCAGTTTATTTTGTAAAATGAAAATAAAAATAGAACTTAAAACATCGTGGCAGTAGTTGCTTCACAGGCCCAGATCTCGTGACAACCTGAGGACCCAGGGGTCCTCAGGAGCTGCCCAGCTGCAGTTCATACTCACTGGATCCAGATATATTGGGCCTATCCCTACCACCAAGGATCCCAATTCCCAGCATGGCACATAGATAGGCCCGTTCTGGACTCTCCCACACTTTCAGGACCCCAGGACCCAGTGATGCACACTGCACAACCCAACAGGCTACCCAACAACCCTACCAGGCTCCAGTTCCATGTCCTGGAAGCTAGATCCGAAAGGTGGCACAAAGCAAGACTCCAGGAAGAAGCAGCTTACTGGAATAAGGTGGTCATCAGAGAGGCAGTGTCTGACCTGACCCTTTGACCTGCAATGAAGAAGCACCTGGAGACCTTCCATATTCCGCCACAGGGAAACTCAAACATCCAGAAGAAATTCTTCAAAAATACAAATGAGAAAAGGTTAGCCTCAAACCCACAACTCCTCAACCATGGTGAAGGAATGAGATGATTACCGAGAAAAATTATCAACAATCTGATTATTAAAAGGAACAATGAGCTAACAGAACATTTAATGAAGGAACTAAATGAGACAACTCAAGAGATGAAATGCTCTGTTATCAAAGCAATAGATATACTGAAAAAAGAAGTAACAGAGTTAACATCTTCAGTGAATCACATAAGAGGAACAAAAGGAAGACTTTAATAGACTAACTACTATAGAAAACAGAACCTCAGCTCTTGAAAAACTTGAGACAATAAGGATAGGCCCAGTAAACTTGAGCATACAGATGACAAATAAAAACTCAGAATATGAGCAGAATTTTCAAAATGTCTGATATGAAATCAAGAGAAACAATAGAAGAATAAAATAATAGGGATACAAAAAGATATCAAAGTACAAACAAATGGCATAAAGAACATTCTCAAATGAAATAATTAAGAAAAATTTTCCCATACTAGAATATAGTCAGACATGCTCAATCAGGAAGCGCAAAAGACACCCAAGAGATATAATCAAATGAAAAGCTCACTGAGACACATCATATCCACAGGGAAATTAGGAAAGAATATTAAAAGTGGCAAAAGACATGCCAAATCACATTCAGAGGCAAACCAATAAGGATCACCTCGGGCTTTTCAGCTCAGACCCTAAAAGCAAGAAGATCCATAAAGAGATATTTCAATATCTGAATGACCACAGCCTGCAACTGAGAATACTATACCCAACAAAATCCAGCTTCAAATTTGAAGGGAAAATAAGAACATTTCACGGTAAGATCAAACTTGCAACATTCATGAACTGAAAACCAGCATTACAAAGAATTCTGAAAGATAAACTCCAAATAGAATAAGCAAACTATCCTCAAAACCCACAAACAGGGGAAATTAAAAAAAATTATCAAAAGATAAACAAGATAGCATGCAACTCAATAAAATATCATGACTGTAAACCATAACCATAATACTATCCTAACACTGAATGTAAATAGTCTATACTCAAACACAATACACAGATTAGCAGATTGCTGCTTACAGGAAACCCACCTTACAGCCAAAGACATCCATAGATTAAGGGTGAAAGAATGGAAAAAAATCTACCAGGCTTATGAACCAAGAAAGCAAGCTGGAGTTGCAATTCTTACATCTGACAGAGTGGATTTCAAACATAAATTAACCAAAAGAGATAAAGAAGGCCACTACATCATAGTAAAGGTTACATCAAGAAGATGTAACCATGGTAAATATCTTCTCTCCAAACACCTACACTCCCGAGTATGAAGAAAAAATACTGCATGACATCGAACCATTTATGGACCCCAACATGACAATCCTGGGAGACTTTAATGCTCCTCTATTACCAATAGACAGATCAAAGCAAAAGAACAATAAAGAGATTTCCAACCTGAACAACTCCATCAATCAACTGGACTTAAACTTCTACAAAAAACATTCCACCCCAAATTAGATGAACTTACCTTCTTACCAGCACATGGATCCTTCTCCAAAATAGATCATATTCTAATTCACAAAAGAAATACCAGCAAATATAAAAAATAGACATTATCCCATGTATTCTATCAGACTATGACACTATGATCATAGTAATTAACAGCAAAATTAAAAGAAATACATTAATACATGGAGATTGAATCATACCATATTAAAAGAAAAATGAATCCAAGAAGACATGAGAGCAGAAATCAAGAACTTCCTGAAATCTCGTCCATTCACCATCTCCTCAAAAAAAAAAAATTAAATACTTGGGCATTAACCTTACAAAGGATATTAAGGACCTCTACAACAAAACCCATCAAACACTAAAAAAAGAAATTACAGTAGATCTGAGTAGATGGAAAAACATTCCATGCTCATAGTTAGGCAGAATCAATATAATAAAGATGGCCATTCTACCCAAAGCCCTATACAGATTCAATGCAATCCCCATCAAGATACCAATGGCATTCTTCACGGATATAGAAAAAGCAATTCTCAAGTTCATATGGAATAACAGGAGACCCAGATTAGCCAAAACACTACTCTGCAGGAAGAAAGAAGTAGGGGGTATCTCCATATCTGACCTGAAATTGTATTACAGGGCTGTAGAAGTAAAAACAGCATGGTATTGGTATCAAAACAAAACTGAAGACCAGTGAAATAGAATAGAAGATTCTGAGACAAACTCCCATATCTTTAACTATTTGATATTTGATAAAGGGGGCAAAAACATAGAGTGGAAGAAAGATAGCCTGTTTAACAAATGGTGTTGGACAAATTGGACAGCCATGTGTAGACAACTGAAGCTGGATCCTTATCTTTCACCTTGCACAAAAATTAAATCAAAATGGAGCAAAGATCTGGATAGTAAGCAACAACTTTAAATTTACTAGAAAAACAAGTAGGGTCAACAATACAGGACAGAGTCAGTGGCGCCTTCCTTAACAAAACTCCCATGGCTCAAGTAGTAAAGTCAAGAATAAATGAATGGGATGCAATTAAACTAAAAAGTTTTTGCACAGCCAAAGATCTAGTCAAGAGCATCAAGAGAGAACCTACAGAATGGGAGAAAATCTTTGCCTGCTACACCTCAGACAGAGGGCTAAGATCCACAATATACAAAGAACTAAAAAAAACGAAACACCAAAATCACAAATAATCCAATCAATAAATTGGAAACATATCTAAAAAGAAACTTCTCACCAGAGGAAGTACAGAAAGCCCACAAATATATGAGAAAATGCTCTACATCATTAGCTATAAGGGAAATGCATATCAAAACTTCAATGAGATATCACCTCACTCCTGTTAGAGTGGCAATAATGAAGAATACAAACAAACAGCGACAGATGCTGGAGGGGCTGTGGGAAAAAAGGAACATTGTCACACTGCTGGTGGGACTGCAAACTGGTTCAGCCACTATGGAAAGCAGTGTGGAGAATCCTCAAAATTTAAGGATGGAACCACCTTGTGACCCAGCTATCCCACTCCTGGGTATTTTCCCAAAAGAGTTAGAATCAGCAGATTATGGTGATGTGGCTTCATCAATATTTATAGCAGTTCAGTTTACTATAGCTAGACTATGGAACCAACCCAGATGCCCCTCACTTGACAAATGGATACAAGAACTTTGGTACATATTTTTATATACAATGGAATACTACTCAGCCATTAGAGAAGACGATATTATGGCTTTTGAAATCAAATGGATGGAGATGGAAAGAATTATGCTAAGTGAAGTATCCCAATCTCAGAGACTCAAGGGCCAAATGGTATCTCTCATCTGTGGAAGCTAGAATACGTGGGGAAGCAGTATGTTATATAGCTAAGCTAACCCCAAATTGTATGAATTTTTACGCAAACAGGGGGATGATTGCCTAGGATACCTGGAAGCGTAGGGTGGGGGACAGAGTGGGGAGGGATTAGGAAGGATATCTAGGAGACTGTAGGGTGGGAATATGGGGGAATCATCTCAAAAGGAGATCTAACCTCCACAAGATATCCATTTAACTCGGGGGTTCTTCTGGGGGAAACATAGAAATATGGGGAACCCAAGCAGGGCATCCATGACATGGCATTAGCCTTGGATAACTATATATATATACATTTGTTCTTGATTGTTTGACAATGATTCCCCCTCAATTGTAACTCTATATTCATCTAATAGAAAAAAAGAACTTCCTGAAAGCAAATGAGAATGAAGATATAATATATAGAAACCTCTGGGACAGCATGAGAGCATTCCTAAGGGTTTATAGCACTGTTTATGTTAAAAACCAGGAGAGATCCCAAATAAATGAGCTCCACCTCAAATCCCTACAGAAGGATGAGTAATCTAATCCCAAATCCAGTTGCAAGCATGAAATAATAAAGATTAGAGTGGAAATAAAATACAAAAAAAAATAAATAAAAAGAATCAAACAGAAAACTGGTTCTTCAAAAAATGAAAAAAAAATTTACCCATAGCCAACCTCACTAAAAGGAGGGAAATGAAGCAAAAACAAAATCATTTACAAAAAAGGAGCAATCACCATTGATGCCAAAGAAATCCAACAGATTATCAGAACCTATTTTGAAAACATTTACTCATCTAAATTAGATAATCTGGAAGACATGGACAAGTTCTTGATACTTAGAACTTCCCCAAATTGATGCAGGATGATATTGAAAGCCTAAAAAGCCCAATAACAGGCATTGAAATCCATATAGCAAGTACAAGCATTCCAAAGAAAAGCCTAGGGCCTGATGTATTTCCTGCTGAATTTTAACACACCTATGAGGGGTTAAAACTACTCCTTATTAAGCTATTTCAAGAAATTGAAAAAGAGGGAACTCTCCCAAACACTTTATGAGGCAACCATAACCCTGCTACCAAAACCCAACAAAGACATATTGAAAAAAGAAAGCTACAGACAAATATCCCTCATGAATACAGATGCAAAAATCCTTAAAAGCTCTAGCAAACTGCATTCAAGAACACATCAAGATGATTCAGCACAACCAAGTGGGCTTCATTCCAGGGATCCAAAGTTGGCTCAACATATGCAAAACAATAAATGTGTAATCTTCACTTAAACTGAATTCATGACAAAAACCATATGATTATCTCAATTGATGCACAAAAGGCCTTTGACAAAATGCAACACCATTTATTCTTAAAAACCTGGAGAATATAGGAATCAAAAGAACGTAACTATGTAAAGGCCATATAAAAGAAACCCACAGCTCGTATAATACTGAACAGAAAAAACTGAAGCATTTCCACTAAACTCAGTAGCAAGACTTTTATTCAATGTAGTCCTTCAAATCCTACCCAGAAAAATCAGGCAAAAGAAGAAAATCAAAAGGATAAGAATGGGAAGAGAAGACAAATTATCCCTCTTTGCTGAGGACATGATCCCGTACCTGGAAGACCAAAAGCACACCAGAAAATTGCTTGATCATATAAACAGATTTTGCAAAGTAGCAGGCCACAAGATTAATACCCATAAATCAATAGCTTTCCTATACACTAACAATAATAGCACAGAAGAAGAAATCAGGAAATTGGTTGCATTAAAAATATCCTCAAAAACAATAGAACACTTGGGAATTAATTTAATAAGTAAAAGAACTAAAATGAATAGTATAGAACACTGAAGAAAGAAGTTGAAAAAGATCCAAGAATATGGAAAGACATTCCATGTTCCTGGTTAGGCAGAATATAATTAAAATGGCCATGCTGCTGAAAGCAGTGTACAGATTCAATGCAATCCCCATCAAGATACCAATGTCATTCTTTACAGATATAGATCAAGCAATTCTAAACTTCCTTTGGAACAAAAAGAAACAGAATAACCAAAACAGTAGTACATAAGAAAGATGGAACAAGTGGTTTCTCAATACCAGATCTAAAATTATACTATTGAGCCATAGTAACAAAAACAGCATGGTATTGGTATCAAAATAGGCATGAAGACCAATGGAATAGAATACTCTGAGATGAACCCACAAATCTTTAAACATTTGATATTTGACAAAGGGGGTCAAAATATAACATGGAGGAACAACAGCTTATGCAATAAATGGTGCTGGACACCTGGATAGCCACTTGCAGAAAATTGAAATTAGATCCTTATCTCTCACCTTGCACAAAAATAAAATTGAAATGGATCAATGAACTAGGAATTAAACCAGCTACCATACAACTGCTACAAGAAAAATTAGGACCAACATTACAGCATATAGGAGTAGGCAATGATTTTCTCAACAAGACTACCAAAACAAAAGAAATGAAGTCAAGGATCAATGAGTAGGATGCCATTAAACTGAAAAGCTTTTGCTTAGCCAAGGAAGTGGTCAAAACTGTTAAGAGAGAACCTACAGAATGGGAGATAATCATGGTCTGTGATCCCTCTGACAGGGGACTAATACCCAAGATTTACAAAAAAGTCTCAAAAAACTCAATAATAATAACACAAGCAATCCAATCAATAAATGGGCAAGAAAGCTAAACAAATTTCTCAATAGAGGACAGTGAGCAAGCCAATAAATACATGAAAGTGTTCTGAATCACTAATAATCAGACAAATGCAAATCAAAACTACATTAAGATTTCACCTCACTCCAGTCAGATTGGCAAAGATGAAGAATATAAACAGTAACACATGCTGGAGGGCTTGTAGGGAGAAAGGAACACTAGCACTCTGTTGGTGGAACTGCAGACTGGTACAGCCCCTCTGGAAAGCAGTGTGGAGACACCTCGAAAAATTAGGGGTGGATCTACCATACAACCTAGCTATCCCTCTTCTGGATATTTTCCCAGAAGAGCTAGAATCATCAGCACATTACAGTGACACAGCAAAATCATTGGTTACAACAGCTCAATTTACCGTAGCTAAATTGTGGAATCAACCCAGATGCCATTCACTGGATGAATGGATC
Organism: Aplodontia rufa; assembly: GCA_004027875.1. NCBI lineage: Eukaryota > Metazoa > Chordata > Mammalia > Rodentia > Aplodontiidae > Aplodontia > Aplodontia rufa. Next base: position 14,434 of record PVKS010023446.1, read on the forward strand.
CAAAACTGATTATATATCCATCAATTCTCTGGAGTTCTACTCAGCTATTAGAAACAATTTGTGACCTTTGAGGGTAATGGATGGCAATGGAAAAATTTTTGCTAAGCAAAACTAGCCAAACCCAGAGACTCAATAGACAAATGTTTTCCCTCATTTGTAGAAGCTAGAATTGTAGAAGCTAACCTTGGGTGAAAGTTAGTGAAGCACATGTACTAGACTCAAAGTCAAAGCAACATTTAATTTAGTGGAACTATCAATAAGTAGCAAGGGAAGGGGGAGAAGAGAGGCAATAGTGAGACAAAAGGGCAGGAGGATAGGGAGGAATCTAGGCAGGGGGGAATCAACAATGTTAGTTACTCTTTACTCACCCTACTCTTTACTCACCCAAGAAGGCAAATATTTTTGCAATCATAAGAAACTATTTAGAAAAAATTTGCAAAGATGAAAAAAATCGTGGCAAATACAAAATGAAGTAAATTAGAATAAATCTCTTAGCACATTGCCTGGTGAATAAGAAGAGATCAACAAATGTTAGCATTCATAATAATTATTATTTGTTGCTGTAGTATGGATTTTATATAGATAAATTAAGGACTTGGGCTAATGAGTGGTCCAGTTCAATCAGGAAAATATCAGTTAAAATGTATAGTATCAAGTCTACTAAATCCTCAAGTACTTGCTTCAACAATACTTAGAACTCAAGTCATTCCAAGAAAAATCAATAGCACCTAGCCTTAGCTCATCATCATGAGCCCTTCAGCAAGCTCTGTCTTCATATGGAACTATTCTATCTATGTGAAAGGCATCATAATGGAAAAATATGCTTTAGATTAGTTCTTGGGAGAAGACTCTAAATATTAATGAATTTGTGTGTGTGCTCATTAAAGTGAAAAGTTAATGATGTTAGCATGAATTCACTTCTGATGTGGCAGACAACTATCAAACTCACAAGCATTAAAGCATTTTAATAAATGTATACAACATAGGCAATGAATTTTTTAAATGTCTCCTACATAAGAATGACTATTTCTTAAGCAAACATGTCATTCTTAGGCAAACATGTCATTCTTAATGTTTCTTTAATATGGAAGTTTTCTTAAAAAAAAAAAAAGTCCACAGGCTTGATATGTAGTTACTCACTTTTGTTGGTTGTATACGTTTACTGATAATTCCTAGTAAGTGTGTTTAACTTGTGTAATGTAATATTCCATGTTTTGTGAAGTTGTTCTCATTACTGTTTTATCCTAACTCCTGGAATATGAGCTCTTCATAGGCAACACAGCTGTATTTTGTTTCTGTACTTCTGAAAAATAGCCATCATGGAAATCAATGCATATACAAAAAATGTTGGTTGAAAAAAATTGCACCTGTATCTGAAAGAGTCAATCTCCATAGTGTATATTCCACATCAAGTAACTAAGATTCATTAACATTAGTTGCAAGATCTTGGAATATCAGACACTGATATAACCTCCAGTTACTAGAATCTTACTAAGTCCACATGGAAAGAGTTTTACTAGATCCATTTTGGGACTGGAAAGGTGGCTCAGCAGTAGAGCACTTGCCTGGCTTGCATGAGGACCCAGCACCACATGCACAACTAATGCAGAGAAAACCAAAAACCAGATAATTCTTCTTTCTCCCTCTCTCCCACTTTCTTAAAAAAAAAAAAAAAATCCCTTTCGTAGAGGTTCCATAGAATTACTACTAAGGTTCCTCAGACTTCAAATCCTGTGATATTCTACCAATGTTATATTTCACAAATAAATATTTTAATGGTTCTTACCAGATTCTGTTTTACTCACTTTTGAAAGGTCATCTAATTTTTTTCAAGAGAGCTAATTAGTGAGTAAAGTAGTCTTGAATGATTGCAGGTGGCAATAGTATCCTATTACCCTACTAAAAGCTAAGGTGACACCAATTAAATTAAGGGTGACTGATAATTCTCCTTTATTACTACACCTGTATTCATATTTATATACTTTTCATTAGAGCTCTTGGGGTCAGTTAAAAGATAAAGGGGAACTCTACTCAGCTCATTAATAAAATTTAAAAGTTGAATTTCCAGGCTATATATGCTAATTACCCTCTGCTACCACTAAGGCATTTTAAATCAGCCTAGATGAGCACATAAGCAGTGAGAAAAGACTGTCCAGAAATGAACTTGAAGAAGAGAATTTAAAAAAGAAAAGACTAAACAAGATTAGCAGCCCAAAAGTTCTGTCAGTTCTTCCCTTGTCCTGGTGGTACTTTTATTAATGTTGACTGGTGCTGTTTTCAGATGACCTGCTGTTATAAATGCCTCATTGTTTGGTAACTAAAGAGAACAGCACTCTTATTTCTTGGAACTTGATTAAGCATGTTGAAAATCTTTCTTCATGGGAACTCTGCACTTTGTAATCACTCAAGCTTTCATAAAATAAAGACATGACCTTTATAGTCCTTGAGCCTCCTACATCATGCAATGCTGGTTGGTACAAGGAAAATGCCAATAGACTCCTCCTAAGTGGCTCCCAACATAAATGGGGCGATCGCCATGCAAATCATTAATCTGACTCATTTACTCTAAATCAAAGAGCATTAACAAGTCTTGTCTATTTAAATGTCACTTTTTGTGTACGCATATGAGTTTGTCAATTAAAAGTACAACCAGGTACTACCTCACAGCATTTTCCCATTAAAGTAAACTGTTGTTTTTAGCTTTACCTGACATTGGCATTTGAGTTAAAAAGTGATTTTTAACTCAATTTTAATGTAATAATGCAAAACATTCAACAATCCCAGATTTTCAAAGATAGACTACACATGAATATTTACCTTAAGATGCAGGTAATTAGTGAAAATATTCAGGCCCTATGTTCAATCTCCAACATCTCTCCTTCTAAAAATAGCAAAACAAAAAGAAAAAGTACTATTACACTGATAATTCTCTATTAAACAGCAAACCAAAAGCTAAAATATTATTTGTACTTTTGAATATTGTGTAAAATATCTCTCATAGGGCAATTGATTTCATTTATCTGTTCTGCACATCGTTAAATAAACTTTTTTTCTCTTTAATCATTCTTTAAAAAGAAATTCACTTATCCCTTGATAACATACTATGTAACCTCCAAACAGCAGTTCTTGGGGACTTTTCCTGATATTCTCTTAAGTGAAATAATTTTTCCCCTTTTTTGTCACTTACTATGTTTTATTTTGTTCCCTTTTGTGCACTTACATCTCCATGCTGGAGACACACAATATTAAAGGTGTTTGTAAATTCCTGCCAAGTAAAATGAATAAATGGTCCGATGCCATTTTTTTCAAAACTACATTCACTCTCACTTTTAGAAAGTCGCAGTACTATACATACTTTCCTGACAATTGAACACAGGGAAATTCCAAATCATTCATGTAACCCAGTGATTTGTACAGTTTTATTTTCAGATTTTTCCCAACCATTATCCAAAAGTAGAAATAATATCTACCAACTTTATTCTGAGATTCCTTATAAATTCCTAGACTATCACAGTGACCTACTGATCAGCAATGACTACAGGTTTTTAAACAAAATTACCCTAGATTGGTGTCTACTAAAGTAAAAGTCAGGATAAAAGAAATGTTATGCATTTGGAGTTTAGCTTCTATTTTGCCAAAGATTGTGTTCTCTTTCTAAATCATACATAAAACATGGTAAGAGAAAAATGTAATAAACATTGACAAAGATATATTTAACCACTTTAACATAAGCCTCGGGAAACTCTAGGAGTTCCATTAGAGATGTGTAACTGGAGTACTGTTAAGTGACACTGATAATAAGGTATGACCACAGTTAAATAAACAGCACATCAATACTCTTCCAGAAAATGGCACTAAACAGAATTTCTTAGACTACAAATTTTTTTCAGCAAATCTAGGAGAAAATAGATAAAAAGTATAACTCCAAGATACTTGAAGAGACTCAAAACAGCAGAAAATCAAGTAAATCATATGAGAAGAAAAAGGAAAATAGGGGGGAGGCAGAGAGCAGCATTATGTCTGATTTCAGGCTGTGCTGGTGAAGTTATAGTTCCTGAAGATCAGGGACTCAGTCTTAATTACAAAAAAATGCATTGCTTTCTTGCAATAATGGCTTCAGGATGACAGATGGATAAGAAGTTCACCAGAATCCCCCAGGCCATTTCATTGGAGACAGTAATGCCACATAAAGAATCCCACCAATTAGTCACATTTATTTGCAGGATTAGTCTGTTTCTGTGGTGACAAAAGAGAAAGATTTGGGGATGTTAAGGCTACAAGACAACTTCATCCCTTCCTCTGTTCTCCATGGGAACTTAGAACAAATTGCTTATTTAAAAGAAAACTCAACTTAGTAGTAATTACTCATTTATGTAAAAACACTGTAGAATAAACTACAGAAAAGAAAAGCAAAATGTAACAGATAAAGAAAGCACAACATAAACCATTGCCAGAGACAAGCTGAAGTTTTTACCCAAACATTTTCCCATGAAATAAAAACTTCATGAAGCTATCATTTCCAAACTGGAAGAGTATGGAGTAGAAATGCAAGTACTTGATGATATGCCAAGGTGATAAAATCATGTTAGTCAGCTTTCTGTTACTATAACAATATACCTGAGATGAACTTAAAAAGATAAAATTTATTTTGCCTTACAGTTCTGCCTTACAGTCATATTGCTTTGGGATCTATGATGATATAGTATATTGTGTGGGAGCATGTGGCAGTGGAAGCTACCCACAGTCTGGCAGTGGAGGAGAAGAGGGGAAGTGGTTGGAACCCAAATGTCCCTTGCAAGATTGTGTCCCCAGTGACCTAACATCTTTCCACTAGGCTCTTAAAGGTTTCCTCACCTCCCAATAGTGCCAGAGGCTGGTAACTAAGCCCTTCACAAACGGGCCTTTGGGAGACACCTATCCAAACCATAAAATAGAGTAAGAAAGAATATATGCTGACAAAAACCAGAAAGGATGAAGAAAAACTAAATCATAGAAATGAATATAGAACATGGAAGTAGAGAAATGAAAGGACTATAAAAAATACAGCAATATAGATAATAGAAATGAAATTAATTTAAAGTGAAATTGAAAGAAATTATTAAAAGGGTTAGAAAGAAAATTATGGCCATAAAAGACAATAAAATACAATGTGAAATACACCCAAAAATTGTGGTGGGGGATATTTTTTAAAAAAGGAAAATTAAAGCATGAATTAGGGCAGTCATTTAAGAACTGATTCATGAAATCTTTTCCAAAATAAAATTGAATTCCCAAACAGGAAAACACTAGAAACATTAAAGAAAATAATCCTTTAGACTGCCAGGAAAAAGAATGAAGTCACTTATGAAAAAGAGAACATAAGTTTGAGCATAGGAGCATACAACTTTAGTCCCGAATTCAGGAGGTTGGAGCATAGCTTGAGTCCAGGAGGTTAAAACTAGTCTGCACAATATAGTGTAAACCCATCTCAAAAGAGCATGTAACCGATTGGCATTTATTGTTGCTAGGGGAAAATATGAACCCAATGTACAGTGTAACATCATTTCTAAGATGTTCAAAATGAGAAACAGAGAACTACAAGTTTTATACTTGGCCAAACTATCCTGCAAATACAGACCTCAGGCAGTTTTAAATACACAAAACTTAGGAAATATTTTAATACTTAGGGAAAGTACTAGAAAATAAACTTTGGCTAACCAAGAGCAGACAAGGGAAACTAAGGCAAAAGACCTATGAAACAGTGTAGATTAAAACTAAAGCAGGAGGGGTTGGGGATTTAGCTCAATGGCAGAGCACTTGCCTAGCATGCACAAGGCCCCGATTTCGGTTCTCAGCCCTGGGGAAAAGAAAAAACACTAAAGTAGCAAAGTCAGGATAGTAGAATGAATATGAATGTCATATGCCTTGGAAAACAGTAAATATGATCACAAACGAAAACTGGAATAGGACAGTGGAAAGAACATGAACTAGATCAACAATTCTTACATGTAGACATGCTTTTACGATTCACAATTTTGAGAGGTGTCATTCACATCAATTCTGATGTAAACAACCACTCCTGGAGCAGTAGAGTGTGCACACACAAGTAGTAGTTCATGGGGACTTACTTCATTCACTTTATTTGTAACAACCAGAAGTCGGAGTACATCATTTAAAGCAATAAATCAAATTTTACAAACGTAACAGTAAAATTGCAAATACCAAAACAATGTTGAGAGATGAAAACAAAGTAGAAAATACCTAATTTTAACACTATACAAAATAGAGAAATAACAAATTCTAAGTAAATGAATTGTTTACTAAACATATTGTATAAAGTTATTTTTAGGAAAGTAACCACTGGAGCAGGACCCCAGGCCACACAGGCCCCCTGGCTTCTGGTCCCAGGACAGCAGGTGCACCTAGGACACCCACTGCCAAGGATCCTACCCAGAGGAGCCAACCTACCCATCCCAGCCAAAGCGCAGGTCCCCAGGCCATGTGGGCCCCTAGGCTTCTGATCCCCAGTTAGCAGATATGCCCAGGAAACCTACCCCTAGGGACCCCTTCCCAGAGCCTTCTAGCTGTAGCATATCCCTTCCAGGTCCAGATATATTGGGCCCATCCCCTCTGCCAAGGATCCCAGGTCTCCTTGTGGCATCCAGGAAGGCCCATTCTGGTCCACCCAATGCCAACAAGACCCCCCAGACACACCAACACACCCCTGCTGCCACGCTTCTACAATCCAGCAGGCTGCCCCATACCCCCAACATATTCCAGATAGATACCCTGAAGCTTAGATCCAAAAGGTACAACAAAACAAGGCTCCAAGCAGAAGCAGCTCTCTGGAAGAAGGTGGACATCAGATGGATGGTGTCTCACCCAACCCTTTGACCTACAAGGAAGAATCACCTGAAGACCTGCCTTGCTACCCCACAGAAAACCTCAATTGTAAGATCCAGAAAAAAAGCTCAAAATATGAGCAATCAAACTAGTAAAGGTTAACATCAAACTCACAACACCCCTTCTAAGGAACTCACAGAAAAGGAGTGAGATGAAAACTTAGAAAAAATTATCCATAAGCTGATTACCAAATGGATCAACCAACTAAAAAAAGATTAAAAGAAACTCAAGAGATGAAAACCTCTATTATCAAAGAAATATATATTGAAAAAGTAACAGAGCTAAAATCTTCAGTTAATCACAGAGAAATAATGGGAGAATTTAATAGACTAAGTTCTAGAGAAAACAGAACCTTAACTCTTGAAGTTCCAACAATGAAGACATGCTCAGTAAGCTTAGCATAAGGATGACAAGAAAGAAAAAACTCCAGAGTGGAGAATTTTCAAAATATCTAGAAAGGAATCACAAGGAAAAAAACTAAGAGTAATTGGGATAAAAGAACTGAAAGGTGAATAAATAGTTAAAGGAAAAAATCCCCCTATTAGAATAGAGTCAGATATGCTCATCCAGAAAGTGCATAAGGCACCCAAAAGGCCTAATATCAAATGAGATGCTCACTGAAACACATCATATTCCAAATGTATAACAGAGAAATCAATGAAATAATACTAAAAGCAGCAAGAGAAACACCAAATCACATTCAGAGGCAAACCAGTATCACCTCTGGCTTTTCAGCTCAGATTCTAGAAGCAAGATCTGGGAAGCAGATATTTCAATGTCTGAATGACTACAACATGCATCCCAGAATACTATACCCAGCGAAACTCAGCTTCAAATTTGAAGGGGAAATAAAAACATTTCACACTAAGACCAGACTTGCAATATTCATGAACAAAAAAACAAGCATTACAAAGAATTCTCAAAGATAAACTCCAGATAGAAGAACAAGCAAACAAAACCATCAAAGGAAATTCAATAAAAGTACATGCTATCAAAGGACAACCAAAATAGCACCGAATGTACTAATGAAACACGATGACTATGAACAACGAAGTAACTATCTTAATAGTGAATGTGAATGGTCTAAATGCACCAATTAAAAGACACAGATTAGAAGAGTGGATCAAAAATGCATAATTCAACATTATGATGCTTATAGGAAACCCATCATACAGCCCAAGACATCTACAGTTTGAGAGTGAAACAATGGAAAAAAATCTACCAGGTTTATGGACCAAAGCAAGCTGGTATCACAATCTTTCCATCCTACAAAGGAGACTTCAATCTTCCAGAATCAATAGAAGAGACAAATAAGTCAAATACACAATAGTAAGGGGAACAATACATCAGGAAGATGTAATCATAGTCAATCTCTACGCTCCAAACACCAATGCTCACAACTACATGGAAAAAAAATGCTTTAGGACATAAAAACACTTATGGACCCCAAAATGATACTACTTGGAGATTTTACTACTCCTCTATCATGAACAGACAGATCAAAGCAAAAAATGAAAAGAACTCCAGCATAAACAACTCCTTAAATCAAATGGAGTTAACAGCCATCTATAGAATATTAAACCCCAAATGGGCCCAGTTTACCTTCTTCTCAGTAGTGCGTGGATCCTTCTCCAAAATAGAATCATCATATTATAGTTCACAAAGGAAATCTCATGAAATTATAAAAAGTAGACATTATCCCATGTATTCTATAGACCATGACACCATAATTCTACCAATTAACAGAAAAAAATAATACATGTATATGTGGTAATCGAATAATACCCATTAAATGAAGAATGGATCCAAGAAGACATAAGATATCAAGAACTTCCTAAAAGCAATGAAAATGAAGACATAATATATGGAAACTCCAGGGACATCATGAACACATTCTTCAGGGGAAGATTTATAGCACTGAGTACCTACATTAAAAACCAGGAGAAATCCCAAAGAAATGAGCATATGCCCCACCTCAAATCCCTACAAAAGAAAAATCTAATCCCAAAGTTAGCAGAAGGTAGAAAATAATCAGGATCAGAATCAAAAACAAAATCAAGAATAAAAAATAGAATCAATGAAACAAACAGCTGGTTATTCAGAAAAAAAAATAAAATTGACAGACCCCTAGCCAATCTAACTAAAAGGAAGGAAATGAAGCAAAAATCAACAAAATCACCAACAAGGGAGCAATCACCACAGACACCATGGAAATCCATCATATTATCAGAACCTAATTTGAAGAACATAATTCCTCTAAATCACATAATCTGGAAGATATGAACTAATTTCTTGAGATTTAGAAATTCCCAAAGTTAACATATAATATTATTGAAAGCCTATAGAGCCCAATGACAGGCAATGAAATCCATATAGCAATTGTAAGCCTTCCAAAGAAGACAAGTCCAGGACCTGATGGATTCCCACTGGGTTTTAACAACACCCAGGAGGAGGAACTAACATTTCTCCTTATCAAGCTACTCCAAAAAATTGACAAGGAGGGAACTCTCCCAAACACTTTATATGAGGCAACCATAACTCCGATACTAAAACCTAACAGACACAGCAAAAAAAAAAAAAAAACTATAGGCCAATATCCCTAATAAACATTGACACAAAAACCCTTAATAAAGTTCTAGCAAACTGCATTCAAATACACATCAAGAAGATAATTCTTTACACTCAAGTGGGCTTCATTCCAGGGATCCAAGCCTAGTTCAACATACATAAACCAATAAACGTGATTCATCACTTAAATAGAATTAAGGACAAAAATCATATGATCATCTCAAGAGATTCAGAAAAGGCCTTTGATAAAATTCAGCACCCGTTTATACTCAAAACTCTGGAGAAGACAGGGATTAAAGTAACTTAACTATGTAAATACCATATATGACAAACCCTCAGCTACTATAATACTAAAAACAGAAAAGCTGAAAGCATTTCCATTAAACTTGGGAACAAGACAAGGTAGCCTACTCACCACTTGTTTTCAATATAGTTCTCAAGATCCTAGTCAGAGCAATCAGGCAAGAGAAGGAAATTAACAGGATAGGAAGAGAGGAATTCAAACTATGCCTTTCTGCTGATGACATGATTCTCTATCTGGAAGATCCAAAAAACTCTAATAGAAAAATGCTCAAGTTTATAAATAGATTTAATATTTTGGCAGGCTACAAGATCAACACCCATAAATCAATAGCTTTCCTATACACTAACAATATTAGGACAGAAGATGAAATCAAGAAATCAGTCCCATTTACAATATCCTCAAAGAGAATAAAATACTTGGGAATTAATCTAACAATAGAAGTAAATAACTATCATGAAAACTATAGAATATTGAAGAAAGAAATTGAGGAAGACCTCAGAATATGGAAAGACATTCCATGTTCTTGGTTAGTCAAAATTAATATAAATGGCCATTCCACCAAAAGCGCTATACAGATTCGATGTAATTCCCATCAAGATACAAATGTCATTTTTTACAGATATAGAAAAAGCAATTCATAAATACATTTATAACAAGAAACCCACAATACCCAAAACATTATTAAGCATGAAAGACCAAAGAGGTGGTCTTGCAATACCAGATATAAAATTATACTATAGCACCATATTAATAAAAAACAGCATGGTACTGGTATCAAAATAAGAATGAAGACCAATGAAATAGCATAGAATAACACACAAATCTTTAAAATCTGATATTTGACTAAGGGGCTAAAAATATAACATGGACGAAAGAGCCTATTCAACAAATGGTGCTGGACAAACTGGGATTTTGTTTGTCCACGTGCAGGAAATTCAAGTTAGATTCTTATATTGCACCTTGCACAATAATCAAAATGAAATGGATCAAGAACTAGAAATTAAACCAGGTACCACACAACTGCTAGAAGAAATATTAGGAGCAACACTCCAGTATGTGGGAATAGGCAACAACTTTCTCAACAAGACTCCCAAAGTGAAAGAATTAAAATCAAGAATTAACAAATGGGATGCCATTAAATTAAAAAGCTTTTGCTCAGCAAAGGAATTAGTCAAAACTGTCAAGAGAGAACCTACAGAATGGGGAAAATCATGGCCTGTGATTCCTCTGACAGGAGACCACTATCCAAAATTTATAAACTACTCAAAAAACTTAAAAACAGAAATAAATTCCATCAATAAATGGGCCAAAGAGCTAAACAGAAACATCTCAACAGAGGAAATTGAGCGAGCCAATGAATACATAAGAAAGTGTTCTAAATCACTAGTAATCAGAAATGCAAGTCAAAACTACATTAAAATTTCACCTCACTCCAGTCAAATTGGCAAAGATCAAGAATATTAACAATAACAGATGCTAGAGGAGTTGTTGGAAAAATAGGAATACTAGCACACTGTTGGTGGGACTGCAGACTGGTACAGTTGCTCTGGAAATCAGTGTAGAAACGTCTCATAAAAATTAGGATTGTATCCACCAGAAGAACCAGCTATTCCTTTTCTGAGTATTTTCCCAAAGAAGTAGGAATCAATGTATTATAGAGACACAGCAAAATCAATATTCATAACAGCTCAATTTACAATAGCTAAACTATGGAATCAACCCAGATGCCCCTCTCTGGACAAATGGATCCAAAAGCTCTGGTATATACATATAATGGAGTTCTACTCAGCCATTATAAGCAATGCTATTACACCCTTTGAAGGTAAGTGGATGCCATAGGCAGAAATCATGTTGAGTGAAGTTAGCCAAACTTAGAGACTCAAGGGTCAAGTATTTTCCCTCATTTGTGGAGGCTAGAGCAAAACCAAGGCTTGAGTAAAGGTAGTCAAGCTCTTGTACTTGACCCAACAAAGTTGTGGGAACACATAATCTAGGGGAACTATGGATATGTAGGGGAGGAAAGGGACCAGCCATGGAGAGAGAAGGAAGATAGGGAGACAATCAACAATGTAACATACTCTTTACCCTCCTGAGTAGTCAAACAATACTTATGCGATCATTTAATTCTGGAAAATTCACAATCATGTATGTACATTTATAATTTATGGGAAAATAAAGAATCAAAAGACTTGGGTGTAGTTGATGTGGGGGTGACTCTGGATTATGAGATCCTATTGTTATTTTATATTCATCTATGATTGTAAAACAACTCAACTCCTTAATAAAAAGAAGTAATCACTGGGATGGAAATGTCTTATGGTACAGAGGTAGAGCATGTGCTTAGTTTGTGTAATGCTCTTAGTTGACCCCAACACCACAAAAAATAAAAATAAAAAAATATCCATTGAACAAGTCTTAAACCTTGCTACCAGAAAATCTATTCTAACTTCTAAAATTAAATAAACACACATACTCTAAAACAAAAGAGCACCCCTACTTATATCAACAGCATAGATATTGTATCAATACAAATATATGACATATTTATGGTGGTGTGTGTGTGTTGTTAAAACTGACAGACCAAAAAAGAATTTGAGCATACTTACAAAATAAAGGAACTTGGCCTGTCCCTCTCTCTCCAACAACCAACCATTTAACTTGTGAACATTATAAAACATTTCAAGTCTCTAAAAATTGACCTAAAGGCTGACAGCAAATCAATAAATGTTTATTCAAGAAAATCTCCTAAGTGTTGGTAAAAACAGTACAAGTCTGTGATAGTTGAGCCAGAACAAGCCTTGGTTCCCTCCCTCAGCCACATGTCACAAATCCACTTCTTGTCAAGTGCCCTGAATGGGCACCAGTTTACTGCTGATCTCAGTCAGAAGGCCATGACCCCACCCCTGGAGAGGTGATTTGCCAGCACCTCTGCTGCCTAGGGCCTTCCCTTTAAGCAAAAGGGATAAAACAACACCCCAAATCCTGTAGCATAGTGGGTCTATTTCAATAAATAAGTGTTCAGAACATTGGATAAATATTTTTGCAAAGTTGGAACCGTTTCCCATATCATATACAAAAATATGAAGTAAAATAGATATTCAAATATAAATAAAATGAAACCCTAAGTAACACTAAATAACATGGAAGAGCTACCTGGGAGTGAATAAAGTCTTTTGAACGACTTCAAATGTCCAGAATCCATGAAATCTCAACATTTTCCTATCTAAAAGCAAAAAAATTTTAAAAAAGTCAAAAAGCATATGATAAAAGCAAGGGGCATTTCTAATTATATCAGATGAAGGATGAAATTCTCTACTATAATGGAAGTTCAAAGAAACAAGAAAGATTAAAAATAGAAAAAATTCCAGATAAAAACAGATCTCAGAAAAATTGAAGTGACACACTGACAGATGTCAAGCTCAGTTGTAATATGAGAAAGGCTAATAAAACTACACTAAGATATCATTTTTCACTTTTTAAACTGGCAAAAACTCAGCGTAATGGTTTAAGCTTCTACTACTCCTACAGAAGAGGATTATTAGTAACTATCGAACTTAGAAATACCTATGACCTTTAATAAAGCAATTTTATTTTGGGATTTATTAAACAGATACATGTACTGCAAGATAATATAAACATAAGTGCATTCATTGAAGCATTATTAGCCAAAGATAATCTTAACATTCTTCAATCTTGAACTGGTTAAGTAAATTACAGTCTATCTGCTCAATGGAATGTTATTTCTTCATTGTTAAAAAAAAATGCATAAATCCTGCATTTTGACTGGTGAAGAGAAAAAACAGAATTTAAAGCCTGTTTAATATACTACCTTATATGTAGAAAATGAAGCATAGAGGTATACATTTCCTACTAAAGATAAAATTTTAAAAGAAATACAAAATAAAAGTTTTGATGATACAGGTTGCATAATCCATTCTCCCTGACAGTCATGCCTTGTTCCTATAAAGGACTCCAGAAAACTGCGAAAAGGAGGAGTTAGGGGCACAAAGCAACCTTTAGCAATCTTTACTAGTAGCTGACCACTGAAGCCCCTGAAGAACTCTTTCAGCCTTGTGTGGACACCTAAATCGACTTTTTTGAAAGAAAGTATGAATCTCAGTTACACCACAGCTGGAGCAAGTGGAACAAGAGAAAAGAAATAGCATTTTCTCCAAAGCCCAGGATCAACCTAGGCTTTCTCAAGCCAGATCAGTAGTTGAGCAGCAGGCTACCATGCAGCCATGAGGTGCAGGCCTAGGCCCCTGAAGTCCATCTCCTTTCTGGAAACCTGTTAATGGAGGTAGATGTCTGCTCAGTGATCCTGCCCTTTCCCTCTGAATTAAAAGATTATGATTTTTACCACTTCAAGGCCCAACCTTGAAAATGTGAACCAATCAGTACTGTTAAAACTCAACAGTATTACTTATTTTGGGGAAATGAATGTTATTGCTCTTGGTCATTATTCAGTTCTTGCAGAAAAGTGGGAACAAGTGAGAGACAGGGCATTAGAAGAGTATCCTTGCGCCCCTCGGAGAGGCTAAGTGAATGTTTTCCAAGGATAAGTTCAGGAGTTTATCAGTTACAGAAGACAGGGGTTTAAAAATTCCTACCAATAAATATTTCTACATATACAACCTACATGATTGCAGTTTATAATATGCATACATTTCTTACAACTCAAAAACATCGAATATTAACCCAAGTAGAGATGATTATAGGTAATATAAATACACATGGATACTGCTTAAATATTGAAACATTTTGTTTGCTAGAGTAGGCACAAAGCTGTTGGCTATGGAAGCCCTATGTCATTTGCACACCATCAAATGATAGTTTCCTGGTCAATCCAGAGGACATTATGCCCATGCATCTTCTAATCTATTTGATCAAAGTTGCCATGAGAGGTTTAGATGTTCAGTATTTTCAAGTGTGGTTCTCGATTTTGTTCACAATTCACATACATTAGAAGTTTCAATGGAGAGTAATAGTAATAATTTTTACAATATAAAATAATTACCTGAGGCTTCTTCAAGATGGCGATCTAAAGACAAAAGTCTTCCCCAGCACCCCCATGACTGATCAGGGTATCTCCAGCTTCTCACCAGTATTTTGAGGTGCGTTTGGGGGATTAGCACTCTGAATCACCACTCCTAATCTTAGCAGTGGATTTGAGGAATAGAGACTTAGGAGCGACCAGGGGCTTTTTGTTCTGTTCCATCTCAGCTGAGAAGTGGCGCTGCCGTGGCTGCGGCAGCTGCGGCGGCCACCTGCCAGCCAGCATTTACACTCTCCCACCTACATTCCTGCCCGCCTGAGTCACATCGACACAGAAAAACCCGCAAAGCTTTAAAGACAATGTTCTGGCGAGGGCCCTTCCCGGACCTGCGCTCTGTCTGGCGGCAGTATCAGTGACTGGAAATAGCATTCATACAAGCACAGAGCAGCGGTTTTCGCAGAAGAGGCAGTGCGGGAACTGCAAGGGCGTGGGAGCCAAGCAAGCGTCCGTCTTTTATCCGCTTGTTAGTTACCACACTCCCAGCCCGCCTGATCAGGGCATGACCTCTTTTGGATTGCAAAGCAAGCTCTAAATACTCCGTCTGGAGGCAGCGGAGACCACAGGTGGAAATGGGACCAGAAGGCTTGGCTGAAGCCCTGAAGAAGGTGTGGGAGCAGAGAGGGATGGGGAGCATCCATCTTTAAAACCACACTCCCTGTCCTGGACCCGCCTCCCCAGGTCTGCAAAACAGGCTCATAAAACTGTGCCTGGAACCAGCAGCTGATCACAGGCTGACTCAGCAGAAGGTGGGGTCCGGGGCCTGAATCCTTCTCTCATAAAGGATCTGGGGATGAGGAGTAACAGGGTTCAAGGCTCTGTCCTCCCACCATAGACAGAAGGTCTCACAGCTCGGAACAGCTGACCTCCACCTCTGAGATCACAGAAATCATTTTCGACAACTACCAGCAGATGGAGCTCTGATAACAATATCTTCTGACTTTCAGATTCCCTGAATCCAGCTTCAAAAACAGTTAAAACTGGTCATATCCAGCCAGAAATAGAAGATCCATTCCCTGAAAGGACAAGAGACACTCATAATATCGATACTTCCAGGGTTTTCCTATTAAGTATTTTTCCCTCCCCCCCCCCTTTTTTTTTTATTTCGACTTCATTTTCTAGGTGTGTACCAAGGTAATATCTGGTGGAGTTTACTGGTTCTCCAATATATAAAAACTCTAACACTTTTTACTTTTCTGTTATGCTAACGTCGAAGAGCAGTTAACCCCTACTCTTCCCCCTTTTTTTTTTAAATTTCTAATTATTTTCCCTTTTCTTTTCTTTTTTCTCTCTCCTGTTAGAGGGAAAATTAACAATAGTAGTTCTTCTTAGTTTGGTAGCCTGTTTTTAAGGTTTCTTTCTCTTTTCCTTTTTTTCCTATTTAGCATCTCTCTGACTCACTCTTACCCATCCGTCCTAGCCCTGTTCTCATTCTTGAGAAGAAGGACTCTGGTCAGTGCATAAAGTAATTGAAATATTGTATACCTGAAAAGCATAATTCTCAGGGAACACTTCTTCCCTTAAATTTTAGCAATAACCCAAATCTTGCCAATAACCCTTTTACCCTTCCTATTTTAGGCCACAGCTATCCTAGCTTCCCCTCGGATCTGTATCTTCTTTTCTATTTCTTTCTTTCCTGCTTTATTTCAAAGTTAGTAAATTTTTTCTGTTCAATTTCCTTTTCTCTTCAAATGTTTTCCCCTTAGCATTGTCTTGTTCTTTCTACAGCAAATTCTTTAACTCCTCCACTTTCTCACTGTACATAATTGGTATACATAAACTTCTCTCTTAATTACACCGGCATTACCCCCCCTTCTGACTCCAAATTAGTTAACTCACTTTAACCCATTATTAAGACTGTGTAAATATTACTACGGTAATTGTTAATCTGAGTAACAAATATTTGTTCCTGAATTCTGTTGCATGTAATAGTAATATTCTAGTATCACCAAAAGTATTGATTATTACTAACACTAGTTGCATAGGCCGAATTCAATAGTCCATTATAGTGGATGCTAAATAACTAATTTACGACTGTTTATTGTAAGCTTTGGTTGTATATATTGTTAATTTGCTACTAGTGCATGAGGTGTTGGAATTCTGTAAGGGTAACAAATAGTTCAGAGTAAAAGGGGTTGTCTTTTGAAATCAACTCTCCTGACAAAACCCCATTTCAAGTAAGGGTTGGAAAGATCTCTCAACCCACCAGCTTAGTCCTTAAGGCAGAAGACAGGAAAAAGTACCACAGAACCTGTATTGCTCTCACAAAAGGTTCACCTGGTAAATAAGAGAGAAGAATCTCTTCAAACATGAGAAATCAAACTCGAAGAGGTTCACAACAATCCCAAAACTCCCCTGGTAAGGGGGCTATGGCCAGGGACTGGGATGAAAATATAGAACAATATATAAATGAGCTGACAACAAAAAGGATCATCGACTTAAAAGAAGAGATAATGAAGGGAATAACGGAGAAAATCCAAGAATTGAAAGATTCGATCATTACAGTAATAGATTCTCTCAAAAAAGAAGTTACACACCTCAAATCTGTAGTCAATGACATGAAAGGAACCATGCAAGAATTTAATAATAGAATAACTTCAGTAGAAAATAGAACCTTTGCCAATGAAGAAAGAACCTCCGAAAATGAAGACAGGTTAACCAAGCTAGAGCTCACAGACATCAAAAAAGAAAAACAAATTGAAAGACCATGACCAGTATTTCAAAAATGTCTGGGATGAAATGAAGAGAAACAATCTGAGAGTAATTGGAATACAGGAAGAAATTGAGACACACAACAATGGTATGAGGAATATTCTCAAAGAGATCGTGAAAGAAAATTTTTCCCACGTAAAAGTAGAATCTGACATGCTCATCCAGGAAGTTACAGGACAACCAATAGGCCTAATCAAAAGAGAAACTCACCAAGACACATCATATTCAAAATGTACAACAGAGATACCAAAGAAACTATATTAAAAGCAGCAAGGGAGAAACGCCAAATCACATTCAGAGGCAAGCCAATAAGAGTTTCCCGTGACTTTTCAACCCAGACAATGGAAGCAAGAAGGTCTTGGAATAACATCTTTCAACGTCTAAATGACCACAACATGCAGCCTAGAATTCTATA